>PVJA010001805.1:0-38389 GCA_004027025.1 Myocastor coypus
CCTGGGGAGGGCGGGAGTAGGGGAAGAGAAAATAATACAATTTCAGGGGAAGTCGCCTTGAGGTCTGCTGTTTCTTTCTTTTTCTTTTCTTTTCTTTCTTTTTTTTTTAATTAAAAAGAAGGGATACAGAAAACATCAGTCTTGAACTTCACTTCAAGAAACCCGGGCTGCAAAGGAAGTCTCCTTTGTTTTTGTTATTTATATGCTGTCAAGTTTTGAAGTGGTGAGTTTCAGGTCGGTTTTGCTAATTTCACTCAGTAAAACTGCAGTGTTTCTGTTTCTAGATAGTACTTTGCTTCTTTGTCTCTTTAAAAGGTCACAGCGAAAGCTTGGCCTGGATCGTGCCGGCCATATGGAACGGATAAGGGCACAGGCTCTTAAATTGTAATTATGGGGTTCAAGCAGGGCGAGAGAAGCGATCCAGCGAGGAACTCATTGCAAAGGATCCCACAATGCGAAAACTAGGTTCTTAAAACCGGAATTTCGTGTTTTTCTTTCTTTTTAAAGAAATAATTGCCGAGGCTGAGTTCATGGTTTTATTCAGTAATTTCCATGTATGGTCTTAGTTTATGGACTGGGAGATGGGATTTTGACAGAATAACCTGGATTGTATGTGCCAAATAGACGTTACACTAAATGGGTTGTAAAATGTGTACCTCAAAAGAAACTCTCCACTTTGGCATCTGTTGAGACCATAGTTTCCGCTGCTCTCAGTCCATGCAGGCCTGTTGGAGGTGGCTCTTTTCAATTCCAAACAGACTGGTGAAGTTTAGCCTTGGGCATAGAGTTTAAAGGAGTAAATTGGATGTTTTATGTGCATGTAATTTTACTTCATAATGTAAAGCTTTTTACAGGATGACTTAGTGTTTAATTGACGCTTGTAAGGTGGGTACTCAAAGGACGACTTCTGCTTGACCTATATGATATTTTGCTTGTCGATACATTAACTAAATTATAATCTATTACTTTCATTTGCTGTACAGCTTAAAGGGTTGTTAAGCCTCACAATTGCTTAATGTGTTTTGTGGTGTTAAGTTTGATGCTGTTGCCTACTTTTTCTCTTGGAGTTGCCCCAAGGGTTAAAGATTTTTCTTTGCATATCATATGTTTTAAAATTTACCTCCTCTATGAAGGCAACCAATTTTAGAAAAAGCTGTTCTGCATTATAATCCACATGAAACATTACAAAGAGTGTTTTGAGTAAGTTAATAATCATCACTCTAATTTTGGCTTTAGACTGCAGTCTAATATGGAGAAGAGTAATCTTGATAAAAAGTGGTTTAAAAAGGCACATTTATTGTTAATGAACCTCATAACCAAAAACAGATGGGACCCCGATCAACGGTAAACCTATAGTTCTCAGCGTGCCACCCTGGAGTACAAAGATAAATAGCCATTATTATTTCTCAAACTTTATAGTTCTTCATTGGCACTCTTAAGGTTGCTTTTAAACTTGCAGACTGGCCTTTCTTTCTTGATTATATAGAATGAAGTGGTCTATAGTTAAAGTAAAACTGAAATAGTTACAGAAAATTATGCAATACACACTAACTTTGAACAAATCCAGATCTAAAATAGCTTAGGTATAATGTCTAAAAAATACAAGAGGTCACATTAATAGACAGCTGGGAGAAATTGGTAATTATCATTTTCTCCTTTTTTCCTAAATACCTTCCCGTTGTTGATAAAACCTATACTTGCCAGTCTCATGAAAGTGCATAATTCTACTCACCTGCTCTTAGCAATTGTACTTAAAACTTACTATAGAAGTGAGTTTTATACTGAACTAAAACCTTATAAACAGCATAAAACAGACAAGAAAACTGAATATCATTATGTAATTTTTAAAACGGTAGTACTATCTTCATTGCTTAATGAGATTACTTTTGAATAATGGAGATGATATTTTACCAATATCAAGGTTTTTTTGGTTTCAGAGTAAACTTAATATAACCCCCTATTGTGAATGTAAAGTTTTTTCGTGTTTTGCTATTTAAATATGTGAACACCACATATTGGTAATGCACCTAAATGTTAACTGAGAGGCAGGTTGAGTTGTAATTCTTCAGTACGTAGAATGTTTAAAGAAGCCCTCCTCCACTTCTTCCTGTTTGCATGGGGTGCAGTGACTCAGTCACATGTTTGACCCAAGGCTTGACTAGCTAGATCTTTAACTGGGCAGTGGAACTCTTGAAACTTTGATAGTAGAAAACTTGTCTGCTTTAGCGTGGGAAGCCAATGGGGAATCTAGCACGTAAATGTTCACCTTTCGAGTTGTGTATATTTTTTTCAGTACACACCTATGATATGAGCATGCATTAAATTTAGTATTTTTAGACTGTGATTAGTCTTCTGTTCTTTATTAAAAGATGGCTATTGTAGCCTGTAATGAGTTTATAGTTTTTAAAAATTATGACTACATAAATACAATTCATTATTTTTGTTTTTGGCTTGTAATTCTTGTTCTAGAAGTGAGCCTGTTTTTTTTTCTTTTTGTTTGTAAGTGACAAATTACCTTTTCATTAATGTTGATACAGTTGCTACAAATTATTAATTTGAACAGAAATGTGCAGTTATCTAGAAGTATAGTAACATCTGTAGATGGGTAGCTTTACAGATGTGTTTGTGGAGAGGAAAGTAGCAAACATTGATAAAGGGCTCACATTGCTGTAGACCTTCACCCACTTAAAACATGTCTGTCTTCTTTTTAAATTCTGGCAGGTGATCTTTATAGAGAGTGACTGAGTATGGATCATTTGAACGAGACAACTCAGGGGAAAGAACATTCAGAAATGTCTAACAATGTGAGTGATCCGAAGGGTCCACCAGCCAAGATTGCCCGCCTGGAGCAGAACGGGAGCCCTCTGGGAAGAGGAAGGCTTGGGAGCACAGGTGCAAAAATGCAAGGAGTGCCTTTAAAACACTCGGGCCATCTGATGAAAACCAACCTTAGAAAAGGTAAATATTTTTCAGCCAAACCTGGATGGCTCTGGTGTCTTACCCAGTGCTGGGTTCTGTGGGGGTGGAGGGGCAGAGTATGCTTTGTAGATTCTTTTCCTGGATTCTCCCTCTGAAGTGAGACTGGTTACATCCGGGGTGGTAGCATCCATCATGTTTTCATTGCCTAGGCTGCATTCTTGAGTGTGGAGCATCGAATGGTACTGCAGATTGGACTCGTTGCACTTTTCGGATGATAAAGATCAAGTGTCATGATCAGAGTATGTGCCAAGGTCTTTGAAAAGGTGTTGTGGTAGTAAAGAATAGTAGGCGACTGTTAACCTTAACTAATGTTTAGTAAGAAGACGACGTTTAGATTGTGTGGAAATCACCCAGCTTTTTTTACTTTTTTAAAACAAGTGCTACTTGTAAAGTGGTTTCAGAGATCATGAAAATGTTTCCTAAGGTGATAGAAAAGTTTGGTAGTACCATTTTTGTGGGGTTTCTTTTCTGGAAAGCATATTTATTATTTAGCAGTGGAAAACCTGATGATTCTAGTTTTTTAAGTTTTATGTTTGTGTAAAAGAAGGGTAGATTTAGGTGATTTGATGAAAAAAAAAGTATATAACCGCATTTTACCAGTATGAAAATTGATGGAGTTTAACAACTTTGAGTATGTTTTACATAAAGTAGTGCCTAGCCTGAGAATAATGTATGTGCCTCGTAAGAATCTTTATTTTGTTTCTGAGTAACATGTAGAGAAATCAGATTTTCCTTACATTTGCTAAGCACAGGATAAAAATGCCATCTTTTAGCAAGCAAGAATATGAAGTAGATAAAGTTAGAAGGCAGAAGAATTTCTTTGTGTTTGATGCATAACATTTATCATACAATCATTTATTTTTTCCTTGGTTTGGCGAAAACAAAGAATATATTGATCCTGAAATGAACAGACACAGCAGTCCGTATTGTTAGATCTTTATCTATTAAAAATGGAAAAACAGCACTTCAGCAAATTCTTTGGCCTCTACTCATGATTACCCTATTTATTGATTGTTTGCCAAGAATGTATGCATCTTAAGAAAGCCAGGGTAAGAGCATTAAAAATATAATTTATTACGGCTTTTCAAACAGAGTGCATTAATATTGTACTGTGAAACACTGGGGCTCTATAAAAAAGACTTTCTGACGCCTGCAAACATATAAGTTCCATAAATTCCTAAATAGGAGATTTCAGCTGTCTCTGGTATTATGTGATATTTGCACAGCAAACTTTAATGCCAGGACAGTTTTAGACAAGGATTCTACAGACTTCACTGCTCCTTATGGCAGACGTGCTGTTTACACAGGCTCATAAACCTTCAGCAAAAGCTCCTCAGACTGCCTTCAGGTTTAAATCATGAGGTATTTTTAGCGTTCAGCAGTGACCAGCGCTCTCCTGTTTTAATGCTGGAAGGTTGTGAAGTTGCTGTCGTTGGAAGCCTTGCCAAACACGAGGAGGAATAATCGGACGTTCTGCGAAGGCTCCTGCTTAGCGTTACTACCAGAAACAACAGGGCAACCCTGACAGTTTGCTAGAAGATCTAGCAGCTGGATTTGTAATGAGACATTATTGTTGCTTTCTCAGTCGCCACCTCTATTAGCTATAAGGGACCTCTAAATTTGATCGATTCAATACAAAGTCCCTTCAGCATGTTTCAGTAGTATCAAAAGCCTACATTGTTTCATAGATCCAAGAAGTTATTTCATAGGCCCTAGAAGCAGGGTATAACAGCACATCTGTTTCATCCCATAAGAAGGAAAATCAATGTAGGTGTTTTTGTTGTACTAACCCAGTTCTTAGAAGACCTCAGTGCAAGGGAAGGAAGAACCAGGGTACAGTAATTTTACTTGCTGCTGAATTTTTTTTAAAGTATTTTATTTATGATGGCTGTTTAAAAAAATATAGCTCATGTAGCAAGGTCTCAGCTTAATCCAATTACAAAGTCACTAAAGCTTTTTCAGTGTTTTGTTCTCCTCCTCTTATTTTTTTTGAATATGGTTTTTGTTTGACAGGTGCCAGATAAAAATTGTGGCTGAGCTGAGAAAGCAGTACCAAGAAAAAGGGAAGGGGTTGAATGTTTGTATTTGTTTCAGAGATTTTGCCAAAATACCTTCAAGCCAAGGAAGAAATTACCAGTTTGCATATTGCCATTTTTGCTGTGGTCTCCCCAAGTTGTCTTCTGCTCCCTGATGGGCTCTCTCTCTGGTATAGAACAGCTGAATGAATGACAAGAATATTGGCAAGCTTTCCAGCTTGTTTTTCATGCCTAGCCTGTTGGTACTTCCGAATGAGTTTGTGAGCTTCTCTAAGTAAGCCTGAAGGGGTTTGTTTGTCAGAGCTGGCATCTCTTGTGGACCTTTTGCTAAAGCTTTGGTGAAGATACATGTGTGGAAAAAATGTAGCTGCTTTATTGCCGGCTTTTGTTCAGAAGGAACAGGTAAATAGAATGTATAAAGGGGCTCTCTGGTGTCAGGAGGAAATACAGATTTTTGGAGAGGATTGATACTCACTGAACATCTTCAGAAGTTGGGAGGGTGCTTGAGTCTGGAGGACAGAGCTCATAGAGGCATGAATGTTGCAGGACTAATTGGGGATCCTGGGCGCCCTGTTAAAGTAACCTTGTCATCATTTATTCTAAGGATGATACCCTCTTGGCAGTTTGCCATGGTATAGTTACATCTGTTTTTAACCCTTTGCTGTTATCCTGGCAAGTGTGGCAGTGTGCTGGGGGAACACCTTGAGCACGGTCGCAGTCTGTGATTTCCGTTGTGACAGTGGTGTGACCTGTACTTATTGATCATCTGGCTTCTGAGTTACTGCCCGAGATTAAAGTAAAGCAGGAGGGAGCACATCAAAGCCATGTACATCCCTTGATTCTAATACATCCTGAAGAGGCCACTTGCCTTTTCTCCCTCATGTTTATCATGTTATATAATGGAACTTGTTCATTTTAAAGAATGTGATTCCTGTGATACCTCTTTAGTTAGAGAGATTAAATCAGTAGTCACAGAGTAAATGTTATTTATTTCTACATTATGCACATTGAGACCGTGTGGTATGAACATCAATGTGATTTTGTATGCCTCGAATGGCATGGGTAGCGTAGGTATCTCAAAAAGACAATAATTTTTGACCAAAGATAATTTGTTTAGACACAAGCAAGAGAAGTTTATTATTAACAGAAGCATATAGGCAGTGGGAAGGTGGGTTCTGTAGACAACTGTAGTGCCTTCTGTGTGCATACTGTCTACTCCTCACAGCAAATCAAATAAGGCACATTTCTCTCTTGTCAGCATTACTATTTGATTTTGAAAAAGAGATAATTCTGCATTGGAAAATGCATCGTTAAAATTAGAGCAGAGCTCAAATTGCCTTGCAACCAACTTCTTGTGTTTAAATATTTCTCTTACAACTTTAAAAAATGAAAAATTGCATGTATTTTATATTTGTGTGTGAATGTGTGCACCTCTGTCCCAGACTGCCTGGGCAGTGCAGTCTCTCACTGTTGCAAAGATTTATTTTGATAGCTTCATTTTTCCTAGACCTCCACCTGTATTGCTGAAGATCGTTGTTTTCCTATCTTTTCCTCTGTCTTTTTGATAGGAACCATGCTACCAGTTTTCTGTGTGGTGGAACATTATGAAAATGCCATTGAGTATGATTGCAAGGAGGAACATGCGGAATTTGTGTTGGTGCGAAAGGATATGCTTTTCAACCAGCTGATAGAAATGGCACTGCTGTCTCTAGGTTATTCGCATAGCTCTGCTGCCCAGGCCAAAGGTAAATAATGCATATGTGGGGTGGGAAAAATTGCTTGGCATCCTTTGTATACCTCGTAGGGAGAGCAGTGAATATCTTTATTCAAAGAGCTGCAGTCCGTGTTTTACATTGCTTCCTTATAGACTGTGGCTTTAAAAAATTGGCTTAATTCAGTTTGGTTTAGTTAACACACATTTTGCTCATGTGGAATGTTGAGGTAGATTTTTTTTTTAAATTACTTCAGCTGAATCATTAGTATGCTTATTGACCTTAATAATCTGCTCCACTGAGGACCCACAAGGAAGTGAGGAGCGTATTTGAGCAGATGGACTGTTGAGAGTCAATTTGCATTTATGACTGAATATCTAGTTCTGTTTCTTTTATTCTGTTTCTGATGGTTTTATGGGCTGTAAAGTATTTTTCAATGCTGATTCCCACTGCAATAGAGAATCTTATCTAAATCGTAAAGCCATTTAGAACTGGTTCTGCTATGTCTTATTAGAACTTTCTGTAAGTTAGGAAAATGTGGCCTTATGCATAGGTTTTATTGATGGGGTTTTATTTCCAAAATAATAAACAACCCTATAGTCATTTACATAATTTCACAATTTGGAAGGCTAAGCTGTGAATATTTTCACTGACCTGCCTTTTAGAGGAAAGGGAATCATTTAAACAGAAATAACAATATTGCTTGTGTTGTGGGCATTGGGGCGAAAAAGCCTTCTACTGTATATATCATGTGAGAGTAAAATAGTCAGTGACATATTCTCTTTATCTGGAATAGGGCTAATCCAGGTTGGAAAGTGGAATCCAGTTCCCCTGTCTTATGTGACAGATGCCCCTGATGCCACCGTGGCAGATATGCTTCAAGATGTGTATCATGTGGTCACCTTGAAAATTCAGTTACACAGGTGGGTCAAGGCTGCGGTTTGGGGATGAAACATTCTTCTTGCCTCCTTCTCTGAAATAAGATGTCTCAGTTCAACCTCAGCTCGTATTTACCCTGTGTTTTAAAAAGGTTTATCCACATTTATTGTGTTACCTTACCCCTTCTGTTGTTAAACCCTAACTGTAGTGTGTAATTTAACCGCTCCCCAATTTGTAGATTTTTCTAGGTTATCAAAAGATAAAACTTATTCTATTCAGTCAGTTAAATGATGCATTACAAGGAGGAATTTTACATAAAGTTTACTTAAGAAAAAAATATTTTTGCATATCATGAACAGTGCCATCTGTGTACATTTTGCGAAAGAATGCCTTATTTGTTATTGCCATGATCTTACTTATTTTTGCTGGTTTATTTATTTATTTTTTTTCACCATTTTATTTCGTATGAACAGAGTAATGAAAGGAAATCGGTTAATACTTTAATGCTTTTCATGGTGGCTCCTGAGAAAGCAGTACACCTTAAATTGTCTTCCCAAGCGCATCAGAGCAGGAAGGTAGAAGTAACATGAAAAAATAGCCACCACAGGCAGCTGATGTATAATTCATGCATCGATACAGCAGATGTGTTGTATAAAGTAATTAACTAATCGGAACAATCAGGAGACCGAGAGCAATCTCCAGATGCATCTGTTTGATGCGCAAAATGAAATCTGTCTGTCTTAAAGGAATGTTCTGCAGCGGGATGCAATCTTGTAATAATCCCCTTTCTAATCTATGTCTCAAATAGTTGCCCCAAACTAGAAGACTTGCCTCCTGAACAATGGTCGCACACCACAGTAAGGAATGCTCTGAAGGACTTACTCAAAGATATGAATCAGAGTTCATTGGCCAAGGAGTGCCCCCTTTCACAGGTACTTAGCATAGTGTGTAATAAATAATAAGCTATCATGGGCAACTTGGGCTTGAGGTCTGATGGGGCTCTTAGAGTTTCAGCAACAGGGACCTGAAGCAAGAATTGGCCAGAAAGGCAAAATGTTACATGACCACTGCTGACCTTTTAAATGTGCCTGATGCATTGTGACCAGAGCCTTCACACTTTGCTCCTTGGGGGCAAGTGTTAAGGACTCTTCACAGGAAAAGCAGTTAAGCAGGAGACTCTGCTGGCTAGTCTCTACGTTCTTTTAGTGCTCTGAGCATGGTAGCTGCAGTCTCCTTAGTGACTTCTTGAAGGAAGGGTCAGGGTAGTTGACTTGCTCAGAGTTTTGGCACATGGGAATAGCAGTGTTAGTGCTGATGTACAAAGCTGCTCTCGTAATAAGACTAGAGTTATTGGCTGCTTTGTTCATTACTGGGGGGGGAGGCTGTACTTAGTAGAAATAAAAATAAGCACAGAAATCTCTTGTCCAGATCAAAGGTTGAACAGTGATTATTCATTAGAGTTCTATAACCTGTTTTGTTGCATTCTTTTTTTTTTTTTTTTTTTTTTTTTTTTTTTTTTTTTTTTTTTTTTTTTTTTTTTTTTTTTTTTTTTTTTGGTGTTTTCAAATAGATGCTTTCAGTGGAATATTTTTTTCCCTTTGAGATGCCTGTTGTACCATTAGGGGTTTTTGAAGTGAGATTCACTATTGGATTTCATTTTGAGGGATGAATTTTGATGGAGAACAGCCAAAGCTTTAGGTAGAAACTGCCATGGTTTCCCGATTTAAAAACCATACATCATCTTTGAAAATGTTGAGCTGATTTCAAGTAAGAGAAAGGATGCTGTGAACCCGCTGATAGGGGTTTGCTTCTGTGGTCACCATGTGACGTATTGCAGTGGCACTCCTTCCTAGCCAAACCCATGATATGCTTTCACTGAGGCACGGGTCTAATTGGAAGTTTTCTTTTAATTCAGGGTTAGAACTGTAATTCAGATATTAATCTGTCATTTAAACTTGTATGTAGGACTTTTGTAAGCATTTCTGTAATTGAAAGTGTCTCAAAGTATATTTGTACTATACTCTGAGGAGTAGATATTCTCAAGGTGTATATTTAATGTAAGGCTCATAAAGATTAGTGGGTACCTTTGGAAAAAGTTTGTGGGCTTTTATGGTACTTTTCATGGAAAAATTTTTGCATGTCGAGTTTTGTACATTGCAATCCTGTAACTTTGCTCTTCTATTAGCCATTTTAGGAATAGAGCAAATTCTGAATTAAGCTATAGCCTCTGAGTAAATATTCTCAGCATGGTTAAGCATCCATTTCTTATAAGGTAGTGCAAAGTTTTTGTCAGTTCATTTATATAAGCATCTAATCTTTATCGTGCTTCTCTCACCTGTGGAATAGAGAGTATGTGAAACTACATCTATCAAATAAAAATGCTTTAATTAAACACAGGTACTGCAACAGAGTCAAGTAGTGAAAATGGGTGCCTTACTTATTTCTGAGACTTTGTGTTTATTACAGACAACTCCAGGTAACATGTTACGTGGTTATTAGCTTTGGGAAATTCTAGATGACCTAGAATTAGATGTTTTCTAAATTAAGATTTAGAACAATATAAACACCCAGTGTATGAATATCATATATCTTCATGTTCCTGGATGACTGATTAGTTTTGGAAGTACATTTAAAGACATAAGGCATTTTACTAAGATCTGGGAGAATGTATGCTACTGCATATACTGACGCTGTCAGTGAGACCTATTTGTTAATGATATCAACCTTTAGGCAATAAACTACCACAGTGTAGCTTTTAAATATAATTGTGAGTTGACAATGTTGGCATGCAGAATGAATACTGACAATTTTAACATTAAACAAAATAACATGAAACTTAGAACTGGGTAGAGTCATATATATGTGAATTTTTGACATGGAGGTCTTTAGAAAAATATGTTACTTGATAGCACTGGAGACCCCACCATAATAATTCAGTGGAACTAGGCTGCGATTGTAGCATGTGTTATAATTACAGTCTTCCTTTCTTTCAAAATACCTTTTGAAAGAAAATATTATGCATATTTTAGTGGCAGCAAAATTTTAAATTCAATTACTATTTTGAAAAATAACCTCTAAATGAAGGAATATATCATTTTTTGTTTCTCTAGACAATCTATAAATTGGAGATTCAGTAATTTTATTAAAAACTTTTCCACTTATTTTTTTGTCCTTTTTTCCTAAAGATAGAAGGGGCTCGCTGAGGCCTAAGCCCAGATGTGTGTTTCTCTTTTGTTTCTGGATTTGAGATTTGGTGATGCAGACATGATACTGAAAGATGCCTAGCTAATAAATACGGCATTATCCTTATGCAGATTGGAATTTAATTCAGGGAGATTCTTTATTGAAGCTACACTTCTCACAGAATTTTTGTTTCATGTGAGAACTTTTGACATATTTTTCAATATATTTTACTGCACACTAAAGACAGCCTTTTCTTTAGTAGGATACAGTACTCCAGTAGCAAAAATGATTACAGGCTCCCCAAGTTGTACCTTTAGCAGAAAGTCTACCCTGTGGGCAAAAATAATAGTCCCTCTGTAGACGCTAAGAGGGAGAAGGAATAGAGCAAGCCTTCGGGAATTTGCCTGGGGTGTTTGACAAGCCCTGTGTCCTGAAATCTTAGGAGGCTCCTCTAATATTTGCTAAGCAAATGTCTAGTCGTACTTGGATTCTTAAAATTAGAAGGGATCATCCTTTCCTGGCACCTCTTTTGACAGATAAAGGAGCTAGTGTCCCTGGAGACTTAAAGTCAAGGTGTAAGGCAATGACTAATCCAGAAGTCCTGATATCCTATGTCCTTGCCCAATGGTAAATTTTAAAGTGTTGATATTAAAATGGTTACTTAGGTTTTGTGCAGTAATTTTTTTTATAATATTTGCAAGGTTTTCTCCAGCTGCAGAAATTCCATAAGTAGGTATGTGGTTTGATTTACAACTCGTACTTTTATTTCTGTTATTACTTTCCTATCATAAATCTGTCCAAGTAGATTGATGTGTGTTTATTAAGTTCTGTGTATCATGTGTTTGTTTATTTTTGTAAAATGTTCTAAGACATAAAAAATGCTTAGCTCATTATAGATCTGAGCTTGGCTGTTTTGTTGCTTTTTTTTTTTTTTTTCCAGTGGATGTGGTTAGATAAGTTTGATGTTGCATTCTGAACTGAGACTAGGAGAAAATGAAGTCTGATTTAGGGAAGGAAAGCTTGTAGTCATGAAACTTTTGAAGGTATAGATTGAAGAGGAAATTGGGAATTAAAAAAACTTAACATTTGATTTACAGTGAAACATTAAATCTTGATTATATTTTCCCCTGGAGTTTTAGAAATTGAATTTAAACATTGTGTAAATACATACATTCTGATGTAGGGACAGATAATTCTGTTAAAGATACTTTAAGTAAAAGGTCAGTTATTATTTCTACCAGCCTAATGTTTTCATTTTTAAAGTGTTTAGGTCACATGTTTGTGAAAGATTTTAATCTGCTGTGTGCAGCTTTACCTCCCTGCCTTCGCCATATGTGTGATGTTTGTGTGGATACACACAGACACACAGAGCACAGTCATATTTTTGTCATTGAATCACTTTGTATTACATTTCTTACCTAGGGAAAGGATATCTCCAAGTCAAGTCCAATATAAAATGGGTAAAAATTATCATTTCTGTTAATTTCAGCTAGTAAAATATATTAAAAATTTAAATATGAACATCTTATTTAGAAATAAAATTGAGAGAGGTAACTTTAAAATTTTCCTTTTTCTCATGGTATTTGAGGATCTAATGGATATTAGAATTTTTAGTAGTTACTAACAAAACAGATATTCAGAGATGCTTCCCTGCCTCCCTAAATCCTAGCATTGAAGGAAGTTGATGCTCTGAATTTTGACAGTCATTTCAATAGGCATTTTAAGAAACTCAAGTGTCAGTATGTACTACAAGGGACAAAGGGACCCTGGAAGAAAAACTTTTGAATCTATTCTATACTAATAATTTTCTAAAACAAAAATAATAACTGCCTTGCATGTTTTTTTTCCTCTTAGTTTTTTGACTGAAATGGCAGATTTCTTAAATTTTTAAATTATGGTACATTCTTTCCAGAGAATATCCAACATCAGTATTGATTTGTTCTATTTCACATGAGAGGTTAATCTGCGTAGTCACATATTTACATATTTATTCACTTAGAATACACATTCAGACAGTAATTTTAAACAATGTATAGATGATCAGCTCTGTCCCAGATATCCTATTATGTCATAATAAAAATAATCCATTAGGTAGAGGAATACCTGCTAAACTTCTTTTAGTGCTTTTGCTCTGTCTCAACTCCCTAAGTTGTAGACAGCATTATGCCCCATGTTCAAATGAGAAACCTTCAGCACAGCATGTGTGAGTGAAACAGAGGGCCGCGCTTCACAGCCAGCGCCAAGGAGCTTCAACGTCGTCCTTGGCCACGTGTGCAGATAAAGAAGTTTAAGAAAGAGACCCTTCATATTAATTTGATGTGTTTCATAGTACACTTGGATTTCTCTGAAAATCACCAGTACGTCTTGCCATGTTCCAATTGTCTTTACTTTTCCTGTGGATGATTTCCTCGGACACGTGTGTTTTGGCTTTGCTTTTCATACATGGGCTTGTTTTAAAAGTCCCATCATTTCACGCCCCCTTGCCATGGGGTGATTTAGTTCATGGCCTCTGCTGGCTAACCTGACATTTGGTTTCATTATGCGGCTCTGTGCTGTCACCTGTGTGCTCCATCCCTGCCCATTCTCAGGACCAGTAGGTGTACTTGAGCTAACAGCCCTTTGTTTGAAATTCAGGGCAGTTTTAAGTTTTGTTTTGTTAAATTCAGAATACTGAAAATAAATTTCTTTGGAAGTATAAACCATTGTCACCAAACTGGCCTGGTGGGCCAAGGACACAACAGGTACTTGCATTTAAAAGTACAAAGTGCGGATTTTGTATTTGCCACTGCCCAGATTAAAATTGTAAATTTTGTGGTTAAGCATTACAGGCATTGAGGAAGAAGCTCCATGATTTACTTTCTCTTTTCATATTCCAAAACCTTGCCTCAATCTTTACGTGACCATGGGAATCTGAGATGAATATTTGCTTTTGTCAGGTACTAAAGTACTTGGTAATAATTAATTGTGAGGTATTATTACCAGTCAGCAGTGGTGTTAGTGATGAGATGTGTAGAAGAAAGGGCAAACAACTCTTAACATGAGTAAGCGCGTGAATTTCAGAAGTTGTATCAACCAGTTTTTTGCTTCCTTTTCCAAATGATTCATGACATCATTCCAGTTCCTCTTTTATCTGAATTGTCTGCTCCATGTTCATATTATGATATATGTAATCTACAAAAAACTATCCTACAAACTACAGGTTTTCTTTTTCAATCGAACCTAACAACTCATTTTTAGTGGGTTTAAATAGATAAGTATTTTACGGTGGTTTGGTCTAGTTAAAAAAGAAAAGTCAAACTTAAAACATCTAATTTAAAATGGATTAACCAGGCGTGGTGGTGGTGGTGGTGGTGGCGCATACCTTTAATCCCAGCATTCCGGAGGTTGCGGATCAGTGCAAGCTCGAGACCAACCTGGGCTACAAAAGTGAGCTCAAGGTCAGCCTGAACTGCATAATGAGACCCTGTCTCCAAAAAAAAAAAAAGGATTGATCTCTAATATTTTATAGGCACTATCTTCTCATGCTAGTAAAACATGCCAATTTAGGGCGCTCAACAGTATGCAAGTACTTCATTGTCACTTAATAGATTTTTACCTGTGCCTTATTTTAGATCTGAGCAGGCTTCCTTTGACCTCAGAATCACTAGCACATGGAAAATTAGCCTTTCATGAGAGCATTTACCCTCTTCCCCCCTCCCCATGTGTAGAGTATTAAATATGCCCAAGGCTTATGTGAGTAGACATGGTCTATGAGAAAGCCTATTAAATGATATTTTGTAATTTTTAAAAAATGTAAGTCACACTAATCAAACTAGTTTTCTTGTTAATCAGAACTAGTTTTGGAATGCTTCTTGTGCACTTTTGTGTCCCCCAGTTAACTACTTAAATTTTAAGTTGGGTTCTATCTGGAGTAGCTTTTCAAATCTGTTTCATTTCCATGTCAGATTTGGGCCACAAACAAACAAACCCTTCCTTAGTTCAAAATGATCAAAACAGACAGACAAACCAAATTTCCCTTCTTTTCACTAGAAACTGCTTGATGGTAACACGCTATGAGTATAAAAAACATAAGAGAGCCTTTAACATAACAGGAGTGAGCCTCAGCCCCGGCTCTGCAGCTCAGTGCCAATTGAAGGAAGGAATGCTCTGACTGTTGGGACTTTTAAATCTAGACTTAAAAGTTATTTGTTCTGTTTAGCATTTTTAAAATGATTCTATTAGGAATTGTATGTGCTTCAGTTTTAATTTTAACTCATAATGATTGTAAAGCACCCTGGGACGCTTGTACGAAGGGCGCTATAGAAATGTATGATTGTATTGTGTTCTAATATGCCAGTTTATCATGGAGTGGCAGGGTTTCATCCTGGACAGTTTGTAAGGTTGCAGAATTCTTCATTGTGAAAGAGGTGGCACACTTCTGTTAACTGACTGCTTTTCCTTCTGTAATTCTTTAAAAGTTTATTCTCTTTCATCTTTTTTTTCTTGGGAAAATATTGATTATTTGTATTGCAATATTTTCCCAAAGAAATGCTAATCTAATTTAGCTTACTCAGAGGGGCTAAAGATGGAAACCAGATGATACCTTGCAAATAAAGAAAAGATTAAAGCTCTAATTGTTTTTATCATTCGAGATTGCATTCATACATAGATAATAAGACCTGGCCCTTTGTTATTGGGTACTACTGATTGCCAGAGACTCACACCAGTTTTCTATCAATCAGTCAGTTATTCCAAAGGAGTCAAAAATGTGGAGCTAAACTGGAATTATTGAAGCTTAGGGAAATATTGCAGTGCAAGTTTCCCCTAAGTTATTTTAACATATGACAGTTATTTCTTAAAGCAATATATTTCTTTAACAACTTCCTCCTGGCACTTTTCTATCTGTCTTTCTCATTGCCCTGTATCATCAGCTTTCCTGGTGAGGGGGCCTTGCCATAGCCAGTAGGAATCGAGCTTTGGCCTGCTTTGCCAGCATGGGCAACGGGTGATGCTCCAGGTCTCAATTTCTCTGTCTATACAGGAGGAGAACAGTGCCAAGGTTTTATTATTGCTGTCAGCATTAAATGAGCTGATACTTGTAGAACATTGAAAATACCTCTGAACTCTGAGGTGTACACTAACTTTAGTTGCTTTTATGAAATTGAGAACTTGAAATTATGCTTGTGTATGTCACCTCATTTAAGAAACTTAGTTGCTGCTTATATTATGTTACAAGCTTTCTTTTAGTGAAGAAAGTCACTTTTTTGTTTGTTTGTTTTAAAAAAGGACTTTCTCGGCTGGGCCTGGTGACGCACGCCTGTAATCCCAGCACTCGGGAGGCTGAGACAGGAGGATTGGTGCAAGTTCAAGACCAGTCTGGGCTACAAAAGTGAGCTCAAGGCCAGCCTGAGCTGCATAGCGAGACCCTGTCTCAAAAAGACAAAAAAATAAAAAATAAAAATAAAAAAGCACTTTCTTTAGTCATTCTCACCTTTAATGGATTTTTTTTTCCTTTTTTTTTTTTTTTTTTCTTTTAAATATATGTAGCACAGGTTCTATAGGGTCTTACTATACAGACCAGACTTACAGTGATTCTCCTGATTTTAGCCTCCCAAATGCTGGGATTATAGGTGCCACCACCACACCCAGATACAGTTACTGTCTCAGTGAGCCCTGGAAGAAGGGCCAGCACTGCTTGCCGGAATCCAACCCTGGTCTCTACATGTGCCTAAGCAGGCATTTTAGTCTGCTGAGCTATCCAGCCAGCCCTTTCCTGGATACTTTTACAAACACCCTTAGCATCTTTATAAAGTTAGGGCATATTTTCACTGGAAAGGAGGGGAAATTTGGCGTTACACTTAGAAATAAGTTTATATGCATGTTAGGCAAATGTAATCCTTAAAATAGACAAGGTTAAAGAGTAAAGATTCCCTCATCAGTTGTCCTCAGAGCATAAGTTTTACTTTTTCTGTATCAGCACCCAGTGTCCTTTTCTAAGTACTAATCATTTTTCTGTTACATTTAATCGTGCATTTAAAATTTATCAAACTAAAAGCAAAATAATGTGAATTTCTTTTTAAAAAAATCTGATCTTCCAAGTTACCATGGTTTTGCCTATTTTTATGTCCTTCAGTATGTGTATGAGACTTACATGTTTATGTGCAGAACCAAAGTCTTGAAGGTAAAATGAACTCAGAGATCCGAAAGCAATGTTTTAAAAACCCTAATTATGTATCACAGTTAAGCACACATTTTGGTAACATATTATTAGCATTTCTATACGTGCTTTATATTTTTATTTCACAACTGAACGTATATGTCAGTTTAATAATCTTCATTGTGTCCCAGTTGTGTTATATCTGAGCCATACACAGCTTAACTGTTTCTTCAGTTTGCCCACTTTTCTTCTCATATTCAAGAGAAAAAGAGGGAGAAAAAAGTCACTTGGCAGAGCCATATGATTTATATGCAAAGATGGTACTGGCAACATGGCGATGTTAGCAGTTGGTGTCACCCTGTTTGCTCAGAGGGTCCACTGCTTAGCTGATGTTACAAAGTCCACAGTTGGCAGGGGAGAATCCATTTAGGGCTGTTAACATATAGTGCTTTAGAGTCCGTGTATGTGGTCCACAATCATTTGAATTTGGAGAGAACTGGAATTGTGTTCATTCATTACAGAAGGACCCTAGGGGACTCCACGTCTGCATCAGCACCAGTTTGTCAGTGATGGGTAGAACGCTGTATTTCCTGGTGCACAAGCCTTCTCAATTCATTTTTACTGTTTTCACTACAACTCCTGAAGAGATGATTATCAGAGATAGGATGACATTTTTCCTAAAATGTGATACTGATATTGATAGAAATGAAGCCAGATTAATGTGATTTCTTTAAGTCCTAATCCAAAGGTGACTTTGGTTTGTATTTATCTACTAGACCTGGGAGATGTTGGCTGAAAGCTAACAGCAGTGACTAAAATACAGAAGTCAGGGTTATGGATCAGTCCTGAATGTCCTATGAAGTTTTAGATCAGATGTAAGGGGAGTCCATGGGTCCCATGAGGGACTTGTGCAGGTCCTGAAGCAAAAGCCACTTTTTAGGGAATTATAAAGAAGGAAAGCTGTTTAGGTTTCATGAGATTCCTGTGTGGTGGCTGTAAGTTGGAACTACACTGACCATTTTAGGCATAATGGTTTAAATTGTAATGGTGTTGAGAAAGGGAATATCAAGGGGGAATGTCAAGTCTTTTGGGAAGAGTTACCAGTCCTGATTGTGATACTTTTAGAGAAACAAATTCTTCAGACTATTAGAGTTCTTGCTTCTACTTTGCACTTTCTCAAAATTCTGTATTTAGGACCTCTGAAATGTCATCTAAATTTGCCACCTTTTTTTCCTCTCTTATTTCTGAGCATAGATACTAGAAATTTTAATCAGTGTAGAGGACAAGAGATCTGTCCACACCAGAGCATCAGAGATGGAATAAGCCAGCAAACATGTCCTAAATGTGTAAGTTGGTACAGAGCACCAAAGACTGAGAATTTCAGAAAATATCTTGTGCCATGGAAACCAAAACCTGAACAGAAAAAAAAAAAAAAAAAAATTGTGAAAATTATGTTTACATTTGACGACGACGACGGTTGATAATATTGATAAAACAATTTCAATCGTAAATACATTATCAGAGGGTTTCAACCCTCATAAAAGAAAACACTAGCTGGAAATGTGTGCCTAGTGAGTGCCAGAGAGTGAGTGATGTGTGCTCCACTCAGACCTCCTGTGGTCACTCTAGCTGAGACGATGGATGTGCTTCATAGACTCGTGGTACTGTTAGAAGAGACTTTGCAGGTCATCTCAGTTCTCTATATTGCACGCCGTGTAATTAACTGGAGATAGCATGCACCCTTAGTAATATGGCTGCTAGCAAAACTTCTGCGAATTAAATTCTAATTACTAAAAACACGTTTTGAGTAAGCAGGTATCGGTGGGGCTAGAAAGAGCTAGACATAGGTACATAAAAGGACAACACAGAGAATCTGGTCAAAAGATACCACGTGGGGATTATATAAAATGACTTTAATTATGTGAGGGAGCTGCCATATGAACTGTGAACCAATATTTTCTTTAAAAGTTATGAATTGGGTTTTTAAATAATTAAATAAAATTTCCTCACTTTGAAATGATCACATTTTCGTCTTTAGGAAATGTATTAGGAAAATTAAAACAGAATTGGATATGATCTCTCTGTGCTTCCCTTTGTATTTCTTTGGAGCTTTATACTGAGTTTACATTTTCAGTGGTGTGTTGGGAATACTTGTGTGAAAGTGCTGTTTCCAGGCACTGAGCTGGATCAAGGTGGCAGGAGTCATAGCTCTGACAGTAGAAGTTTAAGTAAAATTTAGAGGCGATTAGTCTCTTCTCAACGAATTGAGATATCAGATAGACCCCAGTTGTGTCTCCCAAGAGAACAGCTCAGAAAGCAACAGAGGACCCAGAGGAAAAGATGGGGGAAGCATAAGCTAACAGGCAAGACAGATCTTATACTTAGAAATGCTGCCGTTTGCTTTCATAAATTGAAGCCTATCCTTTTTATCCACAAACACCAGACGGGGACTCTGTTAATTTTCAACAAGTTCATTCGATGTCAATATCTCATATAATATCTCTCTCTCTTTTTTTTTTTTTTTTTTTTTTTTTTTTTTTTTTTTTTTTTTTTTTTTTTTTTTTTTTTTTTTTTTTTTAAGAAACTGTGCTAGTTGGTACCTTTTGGGATCAAAAGAAAGCTCCATTTAAAGAGGATCTCTATCAAAACTGTATTTGAATGTGGAGTTGATTCAGTTGTGTTTGAATGTAAAGTCTAACTTCTGTATATCCTCAGATTGTAAAAAAGTGCAAGGGAAATTGGAAGCCATAGGAAAATAAGGCATAAAAATACAAAGAAGGCTACCAAGACCCTGTAAAGTTGTACTTAGCAAAAAAATATGAAATACTAAAAAGCCTGTAGTTTTACATTTGTTCAGTAAATGCTCATTTTATTGAAAATTATAAAAAGGTAGTTAATGTTTCTGTACCATTAATACATTGTATAAAATGGTTACTGTCAAGGTTGACTTTCCAGTCCAGAAAATTAACTGTAGGGCTTTGTACATCACTTTGAGTAGACTGAGATGTTTAGGGTTTTTTTTCCTTTTTTTTGTTAATATACATTCTGCATGTATGGGCATTTATTCAGAAAATAATTACTTTAGACTTTACACCAAAGATATTAGCAATGATGTGCTTTCATTTAAACATGGGCATAAGAGATACATATTACAAACAAGGTAGAAGCATGAAATTCGCCTTATAGAATTAAACCTGTGCAAAATTATTCCCCTTGCTGTCTCTCTCTCGAGTATTCCAATTCAGAACATACCTTCCTTCCTACAGAAAAAGATATTCAGATTCCTTAGTTGAAATTAATTAGCATTCAGAAACCAGATAGCATGTTTTTGGGTATTCATGAGATCTCTGTTTGAAAAAAATGTTTTTAACTTGTAGAAATGTGTTGCAACACACAGATGGGAAGAAAAAGAAAAAAAAATCTCTTTAGCAAGCACTGTGTGTAAAAGGAATATTACATTTTGCACGCTCCTGATTGCTCTGTGTAAACAGTTTTTGACATCTGTCTTTATAGTTTTCGAGGAGAGGAAGACTTTGTTAAAAGAATCATTTTTATACAGCAGTCACCATTTCAGTCTTACTTTACCTGTATTATGAAAGCAGATGGTCTGCATGTCTTTTGAATATTTATAACTATCAAAAACAATCTCTTGCTATTCACCCTTAGGCTTATGAGATGTCAGGACTGTTCTGGTTGAAAAAAATCATCTTGGGTGTTTACAGAAAGAGGATTACATTAAGCTGAAATGACTATACATTTTCCAGTTTAATATTTGTCCATCAGCTGTTTAATCGTATTTAGATAATTGTGTAAATAAGATGTTGTAGCCCTTGCCCTCTCTGCTGAGGAAACCCGACAGCTTTAAACGTGGGTAAACCACCATTTTGTCGATGCTGTTTCTACCTCCTCCTACCTCAGTTAACCCATCTGCAAGTCCTTAGTAAGTTTGGATCCTGATACCACAATCCTGCTTAAAGGAAAAAAAAAAAAAAAAAAAAAAAAAAAAAAAAAAAAAAAAAAAAAAAAAAAAAAAAAAAAAAAAAAAAAAAAAAAAAAAAAAAAGCACAAAAAGCCAGTATGGAGATCACATGAAATGCCTTGGAGCTTCTGGCTTCCGGTACAGGCTGTTTAGTTTATTAGAGTATATTGTAATATGCAAATATGGTACAGCACTCCTCTTACCCTTTCAAGATGGCATGGTTTTCTCTTTATTCTCCAAAAGCAGGCAGTGTTTTGAGGGTATTTTGGATAACTTTTGGTACAGTGGGGGTTAACTGTTTTTTGACTGGAAGCTGAGCAATCAGAGATAACAGATTTTGCTGTGGTTGGTTGATTTGGCAGAAAAGCATGAACAGTTTTGGTTTAAATGATTGAATAACCTGATTAGCATTGTTTTGGGGTGGGTTTTTTTGGTTGTTGTTAAAGGCACAACAAAGCAATTTTAAGAGGAATCGGATCACTGCCTTTCCCTAGTGAGGAATCTTTTTTTGAGAAGACCTCACTGCTCCAAAGCCGATCCAGTAGCTACTACAGTGACCATATTTTAGAAATCATAAATAAATTGTGTGCTTTTGTTTTGTGTTAAGACATATCTACCTACAGCATCTGTGATATTATAGTAGAGGTCTGAAAGAATCTGACATTTGGAAAAATTATGTAACCTCCACGAATTCCTTATTTTTTTATTTTTTTATTTTTTTCAAATTGAAAGACCTGCAGATTTTAGAGCGTGGAAAGGTTCTGAATGTTCTAACTATATGTAAGTCAGGCTTTAGAAAAATTCCACCCTTACCTTTTCACAATTAGAAAGGTTATAAATAATGTATTTGGCTGAAAAGGAAGCTCAGCCTGTGGCAGATGGTATCATTCTAGAGGACTGGGGTTTCTGTGAAGATGGCATTCTTTCAGATCGGAACTTCAGCAGACTCGCAGAAAGAACTGAAGCTCCTCATAGGGAGTAGACATGTGCTTTATGGATCTTAGAAAAGCTTACAACTTGGCTCCTAGGATGAGAATATTGTGTCACACTGAGGTTATGAGACACATAGCCAATTTCTGCCGACTTCCACCTTGTATTTCCCAATACTGGAAGCCATGATCTGTTTATTCATTGGTGCACTGTGCAGCCTTTGAACTTGGGCTTTCTATGGCGTGAGTTTTGTCAGTTGAATTATTTTATTCCCAGAACACTGGTGTTTTTATGCATCCTGGTTACTGAGCAAGAAACTTGCCATACAAGTTGCATCTTTTTCAAAGTGATTAGGAGAGCTCATATAAATAGACACCCAGAGAGAACTGGAATGATAGAACCACTGAGCACTGCAACTTCCGAGACATCTGTTTGGATGTATTTAGAAAAACCTGGGAAGGGATCTCTTGCAAATTAGTGAACAAAGGTTTTTGAAATTATGATTTCTTTAGTGACAGCTGAAAGTGATGGAGTTTAAAGGTTTATGTAATGATTAAACTGCCATGTTCAGTGTTTCAGGAAAGAAAAAGGGAGATGTGTTGGTGGCCTGCAGTAAGAAGCTATTTCGCTGACCCTTTATTGGTCATCTGATTGTGCCCAATCCTTGTGATGAGTCCAGGCCATACCAAGATAAGACTGAAGGCGTGGGTAGTGGTAGGAAATACGTAGTCTGGTGAGTGATAGGGTGACACTGTGCGTAGCATGTTTGGCAAGTCAGGAGAGGCCCACAGAAGGAGATACCTGAGCTGTGTCCTGCAGAATGAACAGCTGCCTTCCTGAGATGGGACAGGGCACAGGACTCCACTGCAGGTACATTGTGCGTTTCCTGGATGGGTCAGGTACCAGATTCATGCCAGCTTCCGAAAATAGCACCAAATCAGAATATTGGCCCAGATAGAAATACTTGCCCTTGTTGTCCTTTAACTGGACTTGTTACTTGCTAATATAGTGAGTGCATTCTTCACCCTCCTTAAGAAAACTTGACTAAACCATTTGGAACATTTTATCTGATGCCCTTCTATTATTTATAGTTGACTGATCTATGCAGTCATATAATAAAAGGCCACTGAGGAGGAGTAGACATAAGGGTTGTCATAGTAATTAACATATGTTCATGCTTGGTATCTGTTTTTTAGGCTCTTGTGTCCTAATTGTATCACATCTATTTTATTTTGTCTCTTCAAGCCTTTATTTTCCTAGTGACTTAACCCATGTTTTGCACATAGTAGGAATTCAGTAAATACACAGGGAATGGGTAGAGGGCATGCCTGAGTGAATTTTTAAAACAACTCCTAAGACGAATGCTGCTATTATTCTTGTTTTAATATGGAAAATTGTGGTTGAACTGTCAGCTGATTGACCCAGGATCACATTTCTAGTGTTCAACACACCTTGCATTTGAATACAGGTTCACTTCTATTCCATTTCATCAGGTATACTTCAGTATGTATTTAATAAATGCCAGGCACTGAGGTGGAAAATAACGTGGAGCCTTGGTCCTGTGTAAATTTATAGCTCCGTTCAATCTTTTAAAACCACTGTCTCCTTTTAATTGATGTAAGACTCAAGTCTTAAGTAAATGTAAGGCAGAAAAAAATTCTGAAATCTTTTTTAAAGGCATAGAACTTGGTCTACTCTGTGTACATCCATGCCACCTAGAAAAATGTCACTGATCTTGACTTTCTGTTACTTTGACCATCAGAGCACCAGGTGTTTTTGAATGTAAGATTTTACATTTAAATGTAAGATTTTACATTTTTCTTAGTTTTTAAATATAAGATTATAGTATGGGTCTGGCGAGATCACTCAACAGACTAAGTGCCTACGTAGGTAAGCATAGGGACCTAGGTTCTATCCCTGGCACCGCATGCCAAATCGCACCCCCACCTCCACTGCCAGCCCACTAAGCGGGCCACCCAGACTGGGTCTGGTGGTGCACACCTGTAATCCCAGCACTGGGGAGGCTGAGAATGGGAGAATAGCTGTGTAGTGAGACCCTGTACCAGATACATTAAAAAGATTATGACGTGGATTATGATATTTCAAATGCCATGTATATGATGAGATTTTGTAATCTCTCCTCTCCTGCCACTGAAAGTCAGTAGTCTACTTGTATGTAGAACCTAAGCCTGCTATAGGGACTTTACCAGAAGAAAAAGAAGATTCCATGAAGTATATCAGCAATTTAATTGTACATATTCCTGTATATTGCTCCAATAAAAGAGGTGATCACAAATTGTCTAAATTACAGAATTATTCCTAGTGCTACAAGAGTAGCAGAATAGTAGCAATGCCGGTTTTCTTTGGTTGTGTGTTACATAACCTGTGGATTAGCCTTTCAGTCATGTTTTCCTTAGGCTAATATTTATATTAATCAGAGTTTGCCAAGCACATACCACTTGACAGAGTAGACAGCATCCAGAAAAAACACTTAACAGATACAGCCTCCCAATTTAGGGTTAAGCCAGGGCCAGGGGGAGCTTTGGCAGTGATGTACACAGGGACATTATTTTTATACATAGGGAAGATAATGAGTTGTATAGCACCATTGCACATGGGCTTCAGTTTTATAAAAATATTTCAGAATTTTTTTCCATACACTATAGAGTTTTCATTTTTTTTCCCCCTGCTATATATATATCTAGTTGGTACAGTGAATCTCAAGTTGATCTCTTTACATTATCTGTCTCCCTAATGATAAACTACTTGTAGGCAAGAGCTTTGTCTTACTCAGCTTTGTATCATTAGTACCAGCCATGCACGTAATGGGCATGCATCAGAAAGCAGATTTCAGCCGGGTGTGGTGGTACACGCCTATAATCCCAGCACTTGGGAGGCTGAGGCAGGAGGATAGGTGTGAGTTTGACACCAGCCTGGGCTACAAAAGTGAGCTCAAGGCCAGCCTGAACTGCATAGTGAGACCCTGTCTCAAAAAGACAAAAAAAAAAAAAAAAAAAAAACAGATTTCATAACGTGGAACTACTGGCAAACTGAAGTACACCGGGTGTTTGTGAAAAACCTTAGCAAAGTTTAGATACTCAGTACTCTTCTAAAAAGCGAGACACAGACTGTGTCACACATGCCCCTGTGCTGTTGTAGTACTATTTAAGAATCTGTCAGGATGAGTAGGTAATTTAAAAATTGGGCCCAAGTGGAAGAATATCACCTGTCATCCACTTTCAGAAATGCTGTTATCCATCAGTGATCTCAGTGGTATTATTGGTGCCTGACTTCATTGGTCCATCCTTGCAGTAGCGTAAGTGAGATTGAAGCTGACTGACTGTTAACTGGATCGGCTAACCTGGCTCCGGTTTTGGCAACCTTGCTAACAGTCTCTTTGCACTGTGGACTGTGGGAGGCTCTTAGTGAAATTGCAAATTATCAGATTAATGGCAGAGCATCACCAGTGCATTAAGAATGTCTTTTTAGAGAAATAAAATGTGAAAATGACTATAAAGTAGAAAAATGTCAAAAAAAAAAAAAAAAAAAAAAAACCATCGTAGTGCCTTTTAGGAGAGGTAGCTGTATTTTACATAAATAATGCAACTCAAGCTTACCCATCACTCCAGATTCTCTAGATACCTCCCAAATTTACACATTATAGGAATATGTGTGCGCCACAAAATTAACACTGATAATGGATGTCAGGAGAGTTAATAATAACCAAAGAGCTTTCCATTAGAAGTAGCTTGGCAAAGATAATAATAGAAGACTACCTTTGTCCTCAAACTAGCTTTTCTGGTTGTTCCCTGCCTCTTGAACAATGCCACCTTCTGTAAACTATTACACCATAGAACAACTGAAATCTGAAGTGTCTTCTCATATTTCTCCTCATAGAGGCAAGAGACAGTTTCGGGATATAAAACTTCATTCCAAAAACTCCATAGGAAATTAATGTAGCTGTTACTAGAGAATATGGCTATTATGGTTTAAAAGAACCAAGAACTAAGTTATTGAAGTTACCATAACCAAACTTTTCTGGGAAGAACCTACTTTTCTTCATTGAAAGTGAGGTTTTTATTATTCCTCTTAGTAACACATTAAAATAATTGTTTTTATTTTGTATATTGAACAATTGACTCTTTTCGGGGCTTTTAAGTCAGATAAAGTGACAAAATAACTTTCTTTTTTGTGGTCTCCTTGAGAAATCTGCTAAGTATGAAAGGTAAATGGTAAAAAGATTTTAATCATTGGGCTGGTGAGATAGCTCAGTAGATAAGGTGCCTGCTTTAGCAAGCTCAGGGACCAGGTTTCGATCCCTAGCATGTACATGCTGCTTTGGCTCCATGCCTGGCGTGCTGAGCCAACTACAAAGACCGGATGTGGGTCCGGTAATCGCAGTGCTGGGGAGGCTGAAAACAGGAGGGTTACTAGGACTCTAAGCTGCATAGTGAGACGTTATACCAAATACACAAAAAACTGTAATAATAATAATTGTTAATTGAAATTCGGAGAAGTTTGTCCATAGATCAATCCAGTAATAAGATTGCAGAATGGCTTTTTCTTCTGATAGAGGATGTCTGTGAATAGTTTTGCTTCTTCTTATATGTGATTAGCTAACTTCTGAATAGTGTTAGTGGCATTCCAGTTGAAATCCAAATAATAGCAGGGAAGTGTAAGTGGCATCTCTCAAATTCTAGCATGCACGTGAATTAGATCCCCAGTTGGGATCTTGGTGAAACGCAGTGCTGCTGGTTAGTCTCAGGTAAGGCCCCCGGATCCTGCATTTCTACCAAGCTCCTTGATGGTGCCCATAATGTCGGTCCCTGGAACATAACACTTAGAGCAGCAAGGCTGTATGGCCCACTCACTAATCCTCAAAGGGCTTTTGCATTGCAGCCATAATATTGTCTTCATGCATTCGGATTTCATGGGATCTGTGAGTGTTTGTCAGGCTAGGAATAGCTGACATTGGTGGAGACTGGATAAGTAATGTTAAGGTGAAAGCCTGTGGGTTGGATTGCTTTATACTGGTCTCAGCTGGCAACTGCCTGGTACGTAAATAAGCATTTGGTGGTATACTCAATGAATTTGAAGAAGTCAAAGTGTTGAGCTAAAGTATGAAACAAAAATGTGGTCATCAGTTGGTCAAAAATGTACAGTCAAAGTCATTTGTGTGTTTTATCTTGTGATGCTCTGTGTTACCAGTGTTCTCCCCCTCTTCGTGCAGAGTATGATTTCTTCCATTGTGAACAGCACTTACTATGCAAATGTCTCAGCAGCGAAATGTCAAGAATTTGGAAGGTGGTACAAACATTTCAAGAAGACAAAAGATATGATGGGTAAGCAAAAAGCTGCGGCAGTGGGAGCTCCGTACCATTGCTCGTCATGTGGGGGTTTGTCAGAGTCACATCTTCAGCCAGGTCTTTTGATTGCCCAATTAGAGATCAATTTAGAGTGTTTCTTTGAGGGTGGGGAGTGGGATATGAGTATAATGAGATAATTAAATTCAATAAATGTTTGTGTTTAAATCAGCCAAACTGACTTGGTTGTCAGACGTGCAGGAGATCGAGGCGCGAGCCGGGGAGCTGTCATTTTTTTAACATCTCAGTGAAGACCTAACCAGGCCTTGAATAACTAATATTAGCTGTAATTTCTCTCAGAGGTAGAACATGCTTTTCAGGTTTTGGTTTTTGTTTCAAAGAAATTTCGATGTGTATTTATACCTCATTTTTAAGGAAACCAAACTATCAGTCTTACTAAATTCTATTTGTATTTCTACAGCGGAGATCCCATGGCACCAGCCCCCCCACTCGCACAGGCTAGGCACTTTGCTTGTTTACCACTGCAGAATTTCTAAACTTCACCACGTTGCATCATTTCTTAACCATGAAATGTTAAGCCAATATTGGTTATGCAAAGAATATGATAAAATTATCAGAAATGTAAAATAACAGATAAAGCTAAGCATTGGGATAATGGCATTTTTTCCATATTGTTAGTGCTCTCAAAAGCAGACACTGGTTAAGGTTAATGTTCTAATTTCTGTTAATGATTTCTTCCACATAGTTGTATATTTTAGAATAATATAGAAGTGGGATGTTTAATACACATAGCATTAGGCTTTGTTTTAAATTTATTTCTTATTTCTTTTATATTTATTTAATAGTAACAACTATAACTTTATTCCTAAAGATTTTAAGAGACAAGGAAACTTGCATTTTGAGCATGTTTTAGCCTTTAATATTTGAAGAAAAGCCATCCATCTACCAAAACAGATTCTTTGCCTTTTATAGCTTAGAGCTGTAATGAAGACTATGCATCATTTTTGGAATAATTGCTTGAATTACTATTCTCTGTGAATGGCCCACTTGGGCTGATAGCACTGGTAGAAATTAAAGGTTTTTTCCCCTAATTCTTAGTTATATTTTGCCTCTCTCAGTGACTATAGCAATATGGTAAGTTCTTCTAAATATAAAACCTGCATATTTAATGACAAGAGGAATGATGATTAAAATCAAAATATCCTATACATGAGAAGTGTGGCATAAATGTGGAAAGACTTACCTATTCGCAGAGCTCCATGCTCAGCCCTTTCAGTCAAGAACATCAACCCGGTGGCTCTGTGGGAAACAGCAGGTATTAGACTCACTTAGACCAGATACTTGGCCATCACATATGGGACACCCAGTTAGGGAAGGAGCATTCATCCCAAGTTGGTGGGAATAGATTGCAAAACAGCAGCGTCACTGTTACACCGAATTGACTCCTGGTCCCTTCCTTGCAAGGTTGCCTTTCACATCTGAACTGACCATGTAGCCCAGGCTGGCCGAGAGCTCTCAGTGATCCTCCTTCCTCAGTCTCCCAGATGTGCAGATTATAGGTGCACACTACCATGCCCAGCTACTAGCCATGGCTTCTTTAAAAAAGTAAAAATAGAGTTTAGCAGTACAGGGTGTACTATTTTGTACAGTAAAGCACTTGTTTTCCTTCCAAGAAGTGCTGCTTGCAGATGTATCTATTGTCTTTGATGGTTAAACTTTAAAAAGCTATGTAGGCTGCTCAGCCTGATGGTCTGTTCTAACACTGTATTAGACCCATTTTTACTATATCTTCATTACATATACTTTGTATTTGCTGCTGTATAAAAAGTTAATGTAGGTAACATTTTAGGCCATCTTTCATATTGTTTTCCTAAATTAAGTCACAATATATGTCCGGAAAAAAATGTTTGTAAATTTCTTTTCCTTAATTGCTTACTGTCATATACTTTTTAGTTCATAATTAAACCTTTAAGCAAGTAAAAATTTTGTACAAACCTTTATATGTATGTGTGTATGTATTTAGCACAGGGTCTCACAGCATAGCTCAGACTCATAGTGATCCTCCTATTTTCAGTCTCCCTAGCACTGGGATTATAGGCATGAGCCACTATGGCCTGTCTCTGGCTGGCTCAGCACATCTGGTAGCACCACATGTGGTGCTGGGGATTGAACCCCAGTCTGGAAATGATTAGAAGTTTCCATCGGTGCCCATTCATGTTGACTGAACTTGATTTCACTCTCTGTCCCTTCAGTTGAAATGGATAGTCTCTCTGAACTATCCCAGCAAGGGGCAAACCATGTCAACTTTGGCCAGCAGCCAGTCCCGGGGAACACAGCCGAGCAGCCTCCGTCCCCAGCGCAGCTCTCCCATGGCAGCCAGCCCTCTGTGCGGACCCCTCTTCCGAACCTGCATCCTGGGCTAGTATCAACGCCTATCAGTCCTCAGTTGGTCAACCAGCAGCTGGTGATGGCGCAGCTGCTGAACCAGCAGTATGCAGTGAACAGACTCTTAGCCCAGCAGTCCTTAAACCAGCAGTACTTGAACCATCCTCCCCCTGTCAGTAGATCTATGAATAAGCCTTTGGAGCAGCAGGTTTCAACTAACACAGAGGTGTCTTCCGAGATCTACCAGTGGGTTCGCGATGAACTAAAACGAGCAGGAATCTCCCAGGCAGTATTTGCACGTGTGGCTTTTAACAGAACTCAGGTCAGTCTTGTTCTGTGCGTGAATAGAATATTTTGCTCTCTCTTCCCCTTCCCGCCTTTCTTCCTTCAGTTCTGGGTTTATTCTTTTGACACTCTACTAACATTTCACCTGTCTCTTCACATGTCATATTGCTTGTTCTGATGACAACGACGTTTTTTAACTTCTCTTCCTACAGTAGAGTTCTTCTCTCAAAGGATGCCTGTGTACGGATTCATCCCAAATCAGAGGGCTGCAAGAATAAATTCAAAAGCACTTCCCCTTGGTATTACCCATGTTGTTATATGATAGAATTATAAACTGTTGGTAATAGAAACTTGAGAAAAGCATCATGAGTTGTTCAAGACCTGGGGTAGGGTCTAGGCTTTAGGCTTAGTGTATTTTCCATTTCCAGTGATACCAAACTTAAGGACATAAATGTTTTTTTGTGAAAAAATTTTTTTTTGACCCATTGGAACTCAATACTAACTTAACTGGTTTTTAGTTGTAAGCAGTCATTTGAAAAAAATCTATAGGAGTTATTAACATAAGATGTTGCTTAGCTTTGTCTTCTCTCCCATGTTAATATTAATGTTCTTCTAAACCCATTTCTTAGACCAGAGATCAGCGCAGTTTTTTGTTTTGTTTTGTTGTTTTGTAAGTGGTAAAATAGTTAATATTTCATTTAGGCTTTGAGAGCCATAAAAGCTTTATTACATTGGAAGATGAGTAGCCATAACAATAAATGAAAGGGCAGTGGGTCTACAAAACAGGCTGTGAGGTAGGTTTGGTCTGCAGGCCTTAGTTTGCAGACTCAGTTGTAGACTTCCAGTGATATTTGTGTGAATCCCTAATGCTTATACCTTTGTTCGCCTAGGAAAATTCCTATGGAAGATTCCTATGGAGACATTATCTGTTACCATCGGTTTTAGTTAGAGGGACACAGAGAAAAAGGCAAGACATGATTTGAGAAGTCATGAGACAAAGGTTTTTGAGAAGCCCTAAACAAATTGATCCTATTAAACTAAATGAAAAGATTTTTTTCCTTGTTTGGAAACCAGCATGAGTATGTATGTTTAGTAGTGGCCAAGGTATTAAAAAATCAGAAGCACATGTAACATTGATGAAATTGAAAACATTTGTTTACTTTTTACCTTGTTTTACCACTGTTCTTTCTTTGGTCATTTGTTTTTTTCTATTACTACTTTTCTGACTGTATTTTTCTTGCATTTTATGTTATCTTATTATATGATTATAATAATAAAATTCTGATAGAGATTATCTACTATTCCTCATTGGTGGACTTCCCATATTTAGGAAAACTGCAGCTGCAACTTACTTTGGCTTGTCTAACCTAAATTAGGAGTTAGGATACTGCACAAAAATGTTTGTTTTCAGTTTTTCATGCGCATGTGCATGTGTGTGCGCACACACGTGAGCGTATACAAGTATATTTGTGTCTCAGGTCAGTCAGTGTAGTAGAGCTTTTATGGCTCTGGGTTTTTACTTAGTTCCAGACTTTTACAACTTAAAAATGGTGTTCATTATTAGCTAGTCATTTCAATGTGACATTTAACTTTAGTTAGAGATGATTACTGGAAAAAAAAAAAAAAGAATCTAAAACCAGCCCTCAAGATACTCATGTTTCTTATAGCATTATTTTTGTAAACACATTGCTAATAATTCTCAAAAAATAGGACTGTACATAAAAATACAATAATGCTTATTGAATTCAATTAAAAGCCCACAGACAAAGACAACATTGCAGTAGGCACAAATTATGGACAGAGATGTATTGATAAATGCTTTAAAATTTAGCAGCTGATCTTAAAGCACCATGGAAAGTGCATTTCCTGTTGAGCACTTCAGCAGCTGAGGGAGGCGAGGAGGGGAGCCGCAGCACCCGTCACTGAAGGGTTCCAGGGTTCTGATGCATAGCTCTGACCATGGACCATTATTTCTGCTTTTGGTTCTTACATTGAAAACTGCCACAGATACACATAAGATTTATTACTGGAAGGAAGGTAGGATTTTCCTTTTATACCAGGTTAATCTCCTTGAAAAGATAGGCATCTCTGTAGTTGACATTAAAAATAACTATATTTTTGAGGAAGACAAAAGAATGAAAACCTGGTACAGCTTTACTTCTTTTCAGATAGCTAATTTAAAAAAAAAAAAAATATATATATATATATATATATATATATTCATTCCAGAAAGCATTTGGGGTGGCCTGGATTATGAAGAGGTCTGATTACAAATCTTTATATTGGTAATTGACACTGTTTAGTAGAAGTAGATGCTGGGGTATATTCAAAGCTGTTTGGTTTAAATGAGAGTGATTTTATATGTATATTTAAATGTTCATTGGCTGACGACTTGCTTTTGCACACGCAAGCATGTATGTATTTTCAGCGGTCATACTTAAAAATCACGCACGCACACAGCTGCATTTAATGATTATACATTCATATGAATCCATGTAGTGTGTTTATTTCAGAGTGTATGCATTTCAATAAAAGCAGGTGCAGAGTGAAAGTATGGTGTGAGTGTGGAGTACGAAAATACACATGCTAATGCATATGTATAGACAGGGAGTCCTGCGGAGTTGAGTCACACAGCACACGTTTGTGTGCACTTATTCCAGTGTATAATTCCAACTCCCAAGTTTAAAAAAAAAATAATGTGAAATATGTACATAGAGCACAGCTGATCCAGCTGGACAAAGACTGTAAACAGTGTGCTAAACAATGTAGTCACCTCGGGTTGAACTGAACATGGTTTTAGTCCTTGACAGCTCAGAAGAACTGTAAAATCTGGATTTCGTGTTTCAAGTCTTGAGAATTTTGTGCTCCTCTTAATAGGGTTTCCTAAATTAAAACATGTAACGCTCCCTTAGATTATTCATATATGACTGCGTTTTTCTAAAGTCTGCCTCTCCCAAAAACTGACAGGGAAACTTACACAATTACTTATTGTAAGAAATTTTTCCCCTTCCGACTTGATGGGCACATGTGCTTTAATAGTTTTTGAAGGTTCCAGCTTCTGGCATATGCCATTTATTCAGTTATACCTACTTGATGTCTTTTTGATGGAAGCCTATGGCTAAAAGTCATTGCCCAAGCCAGACGTATACTTTCCAATTCACCTGTCTGTAATACTAATGTTTAAAATTTGTGATGCAAGGAAATGCATTCGCTGATGCCCCCCTCCCCGCAGATAAAACACAAAGGTTTAACTCTGACCTCACTGTGTGGTTTTTTTTTCTTGTTCTCCCTCCTCTTGTCTTTGGCACACTTTTATTTTCCAGTAAAATAAAAAATGAAGATGGATTATTCAAAACTGATAACAGTAATGGACCATCATGTAATGTTTTATTGAATTTGAGTTCTGTAAATTATGTGGTGGAGAGAAATTTGCCTGCTTAAGTATAACAGAAATTGCTACTGTGTTCCTATAATTCTTCACAGTGTAATTTAAGAAAAGTCCACTATCCATATCACTATTGAATAAAGGTAAAAAGGTGCTATTACCCCAACATGACAGCTCTCTATTAGCCTACTAGAGGACAGAGATAAATGCATCTACTTATAACTTACTTGGCATGAGTCCAAGGAGTAGGCAGAGTTTGAACATAGTCTTTCACTTGGCCATGGGATTTAAGGTTCACCCAACAACAGAGGCAGGTAGGGTTGAGAAGATTGTATGCATTTTCATTTTTATGGGGAAGGTTTCATCGGATCTCAGTTTCTTCCTGAGGGCTTTTGACGTGCCACGAAGTTGATAGAATCTACTTGAATGAGTGATTATGTTTAAAGAGGAGACAAACGGGACAGACAGGCTTTCTGTTCAGATTATCAGTTTCTTTTGCTTATCTGCCATTTTGAGAATTCATAGTTAGCTTTTAGAAGTGCTGATCATATTTATGGAAGGATATCTTTCATGACTTTTACTTATAATAACTCCTCAACTGTTTGAGGAGCATAAAAGACTCAGGAATGTATCAGTGTAAGTCAATTGAAAGGAATTAGGATACTCAGGCAACCAAGATGGAACCATGATGCAGAACAATTTTATGCTTTCATATATGCAGCACACTTGTGATTATTTGTAAGATGTGATGTCCTGATGAACATTTTCAATAAAATTAGTTGCTGCTAACTTCCTGCATCATATTACAAGTTTTCAAAAACAGACAGTTTGTTTCGTATAGTTCAGCAAATCTATTGAGCACCTGTGGTGCATGATATTGATGTTTTAATCCTAGTATCATAGCATATTGAATAGCCCAGGAGGCATACGAGGGACTTCTTTTTGAGTGTGAAGTAGCATCTCTGGTAGGAGAGCTCTCTATCCATCAACCATGGGAAGTTCCCTCATGGGATCTTGCCCTAACTTGGCAAGTCTGCACTGTGTATTTTAAACTATAGAAGCTGGAGAATAGGGGCCACAAACAGCTGGAGGCTACAGACACATCTATTTAAATGACAAGGGTCTGGATGGCAACCAAGCATGCATTCCTGTACGGTGATTCTGATAATCATTTTATATCCACAATTACACTACAGTGATGTGGCTTCTACTTTTTATTTTTATTTTTTTTTTAGTAATTAACACTAATCAAAACATTTTCTAACTATTTTTAAGCATTTCCACCAGGGGGCACTCCCCTCATTGAAAGCTCTGGGCAAAAAAAAAAGATTTCTAAAACACAGAAGCTAGTCTACACTGGCTGTTTTAGAGCTTGCTGAGTGTTCATACGTTTAAAACCTTGTATCAGACTATCAGCCTGTTCTGTGCAGAAAAACTGTTCCTGTTCTAACAGAATAAGTGGAAATAAAATGCTTTGCCCCTGTAACACCTGTATGCTTAAATGGGAAGACATGCCAGTTTCAAAATGTGGGCAGGGTAAAGAAGTTTCCAAATTCACTCCCAAGTGACGCATTTTTTTCCTACCTTAGCCATAGCAAGATGTCTTAGGTTCACATTAGGAAGACCCCAGATACAATTATCCTGTACTCTGTGTGTGTGTGTGTGTGTGTGTGTGTGTTTCATTTTTTTTCTCTATAGCTCACTGCTGCTTCAGGAAACATTTTTGGTAGAAATATGTCTTTGTTGTTTAAGATCTGTAAATATCTAATTTCAAGTATTACTCTTCAATAGCTATAGGATACCTTACCAATTTTTTTTTTTTTTTTAACTGAACAGTGTAGGCAATTAGGTAATGTCTCAGAGAGCACAGTATAACTTTCCAGTGAAGGTCCACCCTGAGTAAGAGTAATTACCATTAGAATTCGCCCATTGGTATTTGTTCACATTTTTATCATCTATTTGAATTTCTTTCTGTGATCCATATAAACATAATCAGTTGAGTACATAGTTATCAAATACGTGTTAGGCATTATGCTGGGATGACACAACTAAACTTTGTATTCAAGGAATTTATAGCATGTTTATGTATACTGAATGTGTGGTATAGTTGAGATATATTGCTTTACCAATGACGTTTAAAATATATAATACTCATATTTGGTGGGGATGGGTAGAGAGAAAGGCTCTTTTGTAGTGTCTATTTTCTGGGTTTTTCCTCCATATTTGTATTTGGGGTGTGTGTGTGTGTGTGTGTTGTATTTTGGTTTCAGTATGATACATCAGAAATCTAATTTGTTGGCATTGTGCAAATTAAATACCTGGATGATCGACTGTATCTCTGCTAAGGGAATTTTAGTTAAAATGACTGGAAGTCATTTCTGTGTTGACAAAGTTGCAGCATCACCTGTGGGGAGCACCAATAAAAAAGGCCACATGTCCCTCACTTTCAGTTACATTTCTCAGGGTGAAACTGGAAGTTCTGGTCCAGTTTCCAGGCTGTCACTGAAGTAGATCCTTTAAAATTGATTCTCTGACGCCCCTAGAGCCTGTTGGGAGTTCTCCAATACCAGCTTATTGATCATTTAAAAAGTGGACGGTGCTTTTATGCTGTCTGCACCCAGCCATTACATTTAAGCGGTGTGGTGCCTTCAGAGTTGCACTTCTCCATTGTTTTTGGCACATGACCATCCCTCATCCTGGAGGATCATTGGAAAGCGAACTTGAAGATTGTCTATAAATGCTGCTGCGATTTTACTCTGAGGTGTAGTGTGAGAAGCAGATACTATGCCAAACGCATGTTGATATGTCAAGCATGAGTCCATGTCCCAAATCAAGGAGTCACAGGCTGCTTGGCCCTTACATAGATATCAGAAAAAAATGTGAGTATATTTTGTTTTGTATTATCCTGTAGACATACTGGGAGTAAGACTTAGTTTTAAAGCATTCTTCCAGAACTTAATATTGTCCTGTACTTTGGGCTAAGCAAGACACCTTTAGGGAGTGTCTAGTGGTGTCAATTTCTTCTGTTAACTGACAGTGCTTTTTATTTCTTAAGAAATTTGGTAATTATTGAATTTGATAATACTTATTGTAGGAAGCATTGTGATGTGTTTTTGCAATGTGAAGGAGTGACTATGTGTTTCAAATTTCATCCAAGTTCAGAATTTTAACTTATCACTGAATGGGATGGTATGTCAAGGTTGTATGTAGAGTCTTGTTGGATAGTCAGTGGTTCTTTTAAATGGCAAATTGGAAAGACTGCCTGGTGTCATTTACTTTGAGAATCTGAAGATTAAAGAGTAAGTTAAAACATGGCCTGTGAAAATTTAGCATTATTCTTAGGTGATGAAACAGTAAAACAGTAATACTTTTTTTTTTTCCTTGACATGTTGTAGTTCATTTTTCTGGTACTTTCTTTAAAAGCTCTACTTACTGCTGTAGGTACGGCTTTATATCCTTACATATTAAATTATTGGCATTCCACTGCCTTTAGGCACATTGAAAACTGTACAGTCCAATTCTGTTGTGTTAGGAGGATTTCGTTTTTTCTTGACTTCTCTCAGCTCTGTGAAAGATTTTATGACCAGCTAAGCTACTCAGACGAAGGAGTCCATTTAGGCAGTTTCAATTTATGTTATATGTAAAGCAGATGCTTAATAAAATTAAGAATACAGTTAAGGCTCTCTTCTTCCGCACTTCAATTGTAACTAATGTTTTCCTATGCAGAATTCATGTCTCTGACTGCTTGCTTTCTACACGGTAGGAGAGGGGAGAGGCTCACCTCTGACTGGCCAGAGCCCATGAGCAAGCTCACCCTGTGCCTTTGCCTCTGCAGGGCTTGCTTTCCGAAATCCTCCGGAAGGAAGAGGATCCCAAGACTGCGTCCCAGTCTTTGCTGGTAAACCTTCGGGCTATGCAGAATTTCTTGCAGTTACCAGAAGCTGAAAGAGACCGAATATACCAGGATGAAAGGGAAAGGAGCTTGAATGCTGCCTCGGCCATGGGTCCAGCTCCACTGATAAGCACACCGCCCAGCCGCCCTCCCCAGGTGCCATCTCTTCTTCTCCTTGACCTGTTTTTATCATTCTTTAAATTTTTTTTTTTTTTAATTTAGCAAGAGCCTAGACAAATACAGATCTTTAAAAACTCAGAGTTGCTTGAGGAAAATTTCATCCCAAATCACTAATTCTGATATAAAAACAATAAGCTACTAATTAGAAAGCAGAAAGAAAAATTGCTTTATGTTGCTCCATTCTTTGGGTTTTTGTGGGGGGGTGTGTGAAAGGGGTGGGATATTTGCCTCTACTACTAATGTCAAATGGAAACTATTTTGAACTCAATAGAAAAAAAAGTAAGGTCAGTTTTATCCATACTAGTTTTAGAACTGCCATTTAAATAGTAAAAATAAGTCCATTTTTATTTACCTTTTATAGTATGCACTGCAGCTGGTACGGTTACATGCCATCTAGTTTGCAGTCTTTCATTATGAAGCTTAAAGTTTAATATAGTCCATGCGGCAGCTTTAAGTGGGGCTAAAAAATTCTGTCTGTAGGCCCATTTTCTAAGTTTTTGGTCATTTTTAAGGAAGGAAAAGTGCTGCCTTCCAGGTGATTGTGCAACTGAGCTTTTGTGCTGTCATTTTTAAATTTTTGTTTTTATCCATATATGTTTACATACATAAGGATGGCATCCATTGTGGGGAGTGGGTGCATGGCCCTAGCACATCTTAATTCCTTTGATGTCCCTTTCCCCTCCCTCCCTCCCTCCCTCCCTTCTGTCCTCTTTCCCTCTGTCTCTGTCCTTTTCCTCATTTATCCTTGCCTCATGTTTTCTGTTGTATTATTATTTTAACAGTCCAATTTAGTAGTAGTCTTAGAATTATTATAAGAATTCAGTATATTAGTACAAACTATTACATAAAAATTGGTGGGGGCACGGGGCTCAGAGCCCACACGCCAGTCGTTTTGTTCCGTGGTTAATCAGTGACTTCCACAGCCCTCAAAAATAAGGCCAACTAACACGAACCAAAACAATATGAAATGCAAAATCCAGTATGCATAGAACATAACGTTACCTTTGTGCTGAGCACCAAATCAACCTGATTAAGGTTGATGACAACAAGAAACTTGGGGAATGGGTAGGCCTCTGTAAAATTGACCATGAAGGAAAGTCCCGT
>PVJA010001805.1:38489-118534 GCA_004027025.1 Myocastor coypus
CTTTAAAAAAAAAAAAAAAAAAAAAGAACATACTGACATTATGTGAAGTTTTATTTTTTCCAGCAATAATAAAATCAAAAGACATATTTCTAAGTATAGAAATTAGCAAAAAGCCTGTTCAGCAGTAAAGATGAAACTCCCACAAACCCTCCACAAATGAGAAATAGACCAAAAATTCAACCACTTGTTGAGGCTTTGTTTATCTAGTCTTGACTTCTGTAGGAGCGAAGTATAAGGAACTCATGGCTGAAATTATGAACCAGAAGTCCTGTTTAGGAGAGAGGGAGAAAAGTGGCAAATCCTGCCTATCTTATCTATCCATCCATCTATCTATCTATCTATCTATCTATCTATCTATTAATCTATTATTTATCTGTATCATGTCTACACATGCACAGTTGCTGAGTTTCATTTGTGGTATACCCTACCATAAAATACTTCCTAAAATACAGAAGGAAGAATTGTATATGTATAAACATATATAGATACATATACATATGCCTTTTGTCAAAATAACTTAATGAGCTCTTCCTTGGCCCTGGTTTGCCACTTGTTTAGCACATTTAGAGTTCACTGCGCACCATAATTAGTTAACATTGCTCTGTAGTCACCACTCGCTGGCCTCTGGGCAGAGTTATTTTGCTTGTCGCTTGATCTGCGATGCTAATGAAAGAATAGCTTTCTCAGTATAATTTTCAGCCCTGGACACCCTGTTCTTAAAATCTGCCCAAATATCTGACCTCATGATTTCTTAATACAGCTTTTGTGTTCATATTTTTCTAGGATTTTTAAAAAATGTGATCACGCTATCTTTATTTGTTCTTTACACAAAATGACACTAATTATTAGTAAATGATACTTGTTTTTATGTACTCTTTAAGATGCTACTGTGCTCTTTTGTATATGTGTGTGAAGGTATTTTTTTGCTGTGATAAGTGGGGGTAGAAAATACATGCATTTGGCCTGAGTTATTGGTTACCTGGTTAAGCCACCCTTAGTTGTACAGAGTATTTGTTTTCAAGACAAATAGACTGAGGTTATGTAGCTTAATGGTAGAGCAATTGTTTAGCATACAGAAGGCTCTCGTTTCCATCCCTAGTATTGTCAAAAAATAAAAGACTCAAGACAGAGCCCCTAACTTATAGTCCTGGGCCAATGATGAATGTGGTGTGGAAATACTGTTAAGTGTTTAGCAACTTTTCTAGGGACGTGCTTACGTTAGTGAAGTATTACTGGCCATCTCACCAAATTCTGGAATGATTGACTGATACATGTGATTTTATTTTATGGTTAGAATATACATCTTTAAAGTTAAATTTTAAGAAATTCTTGGCCAGGTGTGGTGGTACATGCCTACAATCTCAGCATTTGGGAGGCTGAGACAGGAATGGTGCTGTCAGTCTGAGGCCAGGCTGGGCTACAAAGCGAGTTTAAGACCCTCTTGAACTGCAGCGTGAAGTCTTGTCTCAAAAAGACAGAAAAATGTTCTTGTTATATTAGAAGTACTATAAAATGAGTACTTTAGATTTGGAATAAACATGCCATAGCACAACTGAATTTGTAATGTTTTGTAGCAGCTGAAATTGAACTCTTTAATCAGGAGCCAATGCAATACTTAGCAGGTTTTGATGTACTTATAAATGACTAAAAAGGGAGGGAAAAAATGGAGACAGTCACTGATACAGAAGAATGCTACAAATTTTGGTTTCCTTCAATTTTGTTTTCCCAGAAACATCCATGTGAAATCACTCTGCATTTCATTTCCCCTAAAATGCAGAGATTTGAAACTTATTTTTTTGAGTCAAGTTTTGGGCTTGAATTGAATCTAAATCCCCATTTCTTTCTAGAGAATTGCAGATTAAAGAACTACAATTTAGTGGTTCACAGAAGGTTTACCACACTTCTGCTCCCAAGAGACTAGATTCCTTTTCACCTCCTTATAGGATGCAAGTCACTCATAAGGTGAATTTAGAATGTGCTAGGGATGTATTAAACCAAGCAACTCAACTATTGAGGCAGTTGAATTCCAGAGGGATTTCTGTCTCCAAAATCTTCCTGTCTAGGGGCATCTCCAGTAGAGTTCTTAGAGATGCTTCACCTGGTGAGACTCAGACCATCCTTAGCAAACAGACGTTTGGACCCTCCAGTGCCTAAGGGCTCCTTGCCCTCCTATTGGGCAGTCATAGTATGGGCAGTGAACTCTTCAGGGCTCTGGGCCAGCCCTGTTGGCTGAAAGTGTATTTTCACAGCTTACATGTTCTAATTCAAGAAATAAGAATGCCCTCACTTGCAGGTGATTCACAATTCTCTAAGCACTTTAATGTATATTAATTCACTGAAGCCCCATATCCACCATTTTGGTAAGAGAAAAATGAGAAACTGTAGTGAAAGCTTGAATTGAAGTTGTCAGATCCCCTAGTAAGCTTGTGGTTATTTCTTTTACCTCCTCATCAGAATATAAATAACTTATTTTTGAAAGGGGGAAATGAAGCCTGGGGACTTTTTCTGTTTGTCATACAACATAGGAAGTTGTATTGTTAGATAAGAAAAAGGAACATTGGGGAGAACATTGATAGGATGGAGTAGATGGAGTGCTGGCCAAGTGAGCCCCAAAGACAGCACTCAGCAGTGGTGTGTGTGTGCTGTATGGAAAATACCCTTCCAAATTGTGAGAAATGAAAGGGGACCTCCAAAAGCCCAGTCCCTTCAGAGTCACCAGGTCTCACAAGTTGTTTTTCTTGCCATGCTTTACAAACTTGCCTTACGAGTGTACTAGAAGAATTTTATTCATAATAATCAGTGATTTTTCTCTTCTGAGGAATTGTTCCATAGGACAAGTGGATTTTGAATTGAGGATTTCTACTTCAAGTCTGTGCTTTTTTGCTGTTATTTGTGTGTTTTTATATAAGTGACTTTGCAGTTAAATTAATTTTGTAATATCAGTTTCCATAAAGACTTTTTCTGAAAGCATATAAATGTCCAGTGAGAACTTTTACATGACTCATACTTTTTTTTTTTCATTTTTGTATGATTTTTTAGTTGTTTTTGAAGCCAGGTTTGATATGTTGTAACAATTCTTAGAAAATGCTCAAAGTTCATATAAAAATACATATTTAATCTGGTATCTGCACTAACAGATCTCTCTGTAATATGCCAGAGGCACATTTGATTTCAGCTCCAGGTACTAGCGTGCACTTAACCCTTGGTAAAATGTTTTGTTGTGGAAAAGGTTAAAATCATGCTAGTAAAGCACTTCTCATTAATAGTCATCTCTTAAATGCTAGAAGACCTCTAAAGTCTAGATTTGGAGAGTAATGTTGTTCCTATAGAATAAAGAAATGTTTAGAAGGATCAAGCCATGATATTAAAAACAATGTAAAATATATAAAAATGTAAGAGCAGAGACTTTTTTTTTTTTTTTAATTACCAATAAGCATTCCACAGAGTCACACATTTCTTAAACAACAGGACTGAGAAAGCTGTGGCCCTGCTTGTTGACGCATACCTGTGATCCCAGCACTCCAGAGGCAAAGGCAAGAGAATCGCTGCAAGTTAGTTTGGCCTGTATGCTGGGTTCAAGACCAGCCCAAATGATGGAGAGCCTGTCCCTAAAACAGCACAAAGAAAGCTCATGGTTTCCATTCCTGGGAAAATAAATTTTAGATTTGTAGTATCAGTTGTAACTGAACTAGATTTAGCAAGGAACTTCCACCAAGAAGGTCAGCATGTTTTCATTTTGTTCCGAAAAGGCCTTTATTACAATGTGAACTTCATGCAACTCTGTAAGCTGTAAGAAGGAACAGCAGACAAACCTATAATTTTAACCTTGAGCCATGAAGAAATTACTTAACCTCTTTGTTATATGTTTTTTTTTTTTTCCAATTTAAAAATTGTGCCTACTGTGGGCTGTTATGTAGGCTGAGTTAATATACATTTACAAAATGTCCAACACATAATAACTAACTAATAAATGTCAGCCTTTATTATCATAATTATTAAAAGTATATAAAAATTTAATTTCGTGTGAGAGCGGTGTGCTTGCAGGCAAGCGGGTCTTGCTGCATCAGAGAGCAGCACATTTACCATTCAAGACCCAAGCGAGAATTTGTTTTGTAGAACCTGAAATTATGATTTGATGAATTTAGCACTCTATGAGGAAGCAAAATATAGTATTTGTGGGAAATCTGTGTTCTGCCGCACAATTTCGGTGAAATGAAAAATGGACTATAGTGCTGTACCCATCTGCATAGGAGAAGGCAAATCGCAGAAGCTCCCAATCTTAACTGCTTCCCTGGCGCCACGGTAATAATGGAGCGGTACACCTCACCTTGATAAAAGCTATTCAGAAGACAGCTACATTTACTTTACCTCCTCTGCTATTTGCAGAGAAGAGCTGAAGATTTGTTTGTTTTGCCTGGAATGAACTACTTTATGAATTTTAATGTGGATATAATATTTAACGCTAAACCCAGATTAAAGATTTTTTTTTTTTTTTGTACTAAGCTAAAATAGTACTTAGTAGAGTGAGGTGTATAAAACATTTTGTTTCCATTTTTACCTAGGGAAAAACTCAGCTTTCATAGTTTGAAAAGCTGCTGTCCAAGCCAGTTACCCTTAAGCAGTAGCTTGTGGTTAGGAAAAACATGATTCCAGAAATGTAATAGCTTATCTATGATAAGATACATATTTGGGCTAAGAAGATCATAAAGAACTTTTCTAAATATTTTTTAAATGAGTAATTCAGACAGATACTTTCTAACTATATTTTGAAAGGTTTTGCCCTGCCTATATATCTTGCTCTTCCTCTTTTTCTTCATAATGTTTCATGTGTTTGTTTTCCACTTTGGTTTGTGCTGACCCCTACAAAATGAACATTTGATTTTTTCGTTGATCTAGAATTTTTGCTTGTTGGTTCAAGGTGTATTTTCTTTATTAAAGAAAGGTAACCAAAGAAATTTTTAGGAACAGAATCCCATAGTTGAAACAGATGATTATAGCCCACCTCAATGATGAATTTTCCAGGAGGGCTGGGGATATAGCTCAGTAGTGTAAGTGTCTGCCTGGCAAGTACAAGGTCCTAAATTCAATCCCAGTACCCCTCGCCCCCTGCCCAAAGAAAATCTATGATGTTTTCCAATATAATTTTCACAGAAGAATAAAAATTGCTTTAAAAAGAGACCAAAACAGGTTTCCAAATCTGCTCTTCCAAGGCACTGAACTTTATTCCTCAATTAACATAACATTGGATTTTCAAATCAATTGAAATGGCCTTTTTTTTTTTTTTCTTTCATTTAAGCTGTGAGAAAAATAGGTATTGAAAGGTACCCCATGGAGGTGATCAAATCTGTCCCTCTGTCCAAGGCCACCCCAGAGCAAGATTTCAAATCTCACCAAGCAACTTTGTAGGCAATTGATGGTAATGCGTTAACTCTTCTGGCTCCTAAGATGCTGTTTAGCAGATTATTGCTTCAAAGACCACTTCTCAGTGGCCTCGTTATTAATACCAAGTGCCCTTGCTTCCTAGACTCCCAGAGCTGGAAAAGAACTCTGCAAATGTAACCTAGCCTCTTGCAGTCCACCTCCAGGTGATAGACTAAGGGAGACAAACACTGTTACTTCTGTCCTGAAGTCCAACCACCATGCTTCTGTGTCCTTGCCCTACTTAGGGGGTAATACATGCTTCAAGATGGACAAGAGGCACAATATTTTTTGGACTAGAAATTAGAAAAATTTAAGAGATATATTCATTACAAAGGAGGCTCACATTTATTCTTGAGAACTGAATTTTCTGAGATAACCTCTGTACTATTTTCTTGACACATATTTTGAGGACAGAGTGAAATAAAACCATGGAAAACTTAGAGTTTGATGAGAGATGTGTCAGTGCCGTAAAAGCATTCTTTTATCCTAAAATGTACCTAGTTTTTTGTTGTACATGGTTTGTTAGAATTTTTAGAAGCTAGTGAGTTTCTAGAATACAGAAACATAAATGACACCAAGAACTGAGGTCCTCAATCATTTTGTGAGGAACAGCATGCCCCTGAATCTATAGTAATTTTTTACTTCCACTTTCATGAATTTCTTGGTTAAAAAGATGATCTGTATAGTTCACATGTAAATATTCAAGGCTGGTTTATAGAAGTGCATCATAAAAATTAAAGTTGGAGTTAAAAAATGCTGGTGATATCAAATTTTGATATGGTTTCGTTTTCTCCATAAAATTTTGTGGCATTTTTCCGCCACTAACTGTTTTTCATTACCGTGCAGAGCATTGGTACTAATCTTTTGCTCATATATGATGATACAGTTTGTTATAATAATGTTCTATTAAATGTTGTGAAACATTTTCTTATTGTCTGGTTCCACAAGTCAAAAGGAAATAGTTGCATGCAAGGGTGCCAAGAAAAGATGAAATAATTATACGGAACAGCTTGGACATGCACGTGTAAAATGCACCAGCCTTTATGATAATTAAGCAAGGCACTCTACCTGTTTCATGGATGGATAGAAGATTTAAATATGCAGTTCTGCAAATGGCTTTGTTATGGAAGATTTTTAAAATGAAGCATAAGAGGAAAAGGCATAAAAGAGTCTAAAATTAAAAAGGCCATAGTATATAATAGCTATTAGTGATGCAATTGTCTATTAGGCACCGGGCACCCAGCAAAGATACAGCATTGTGCATTAGGATTTTAATTGTGAATTTCCGTTGTTAGGATTGCAATGGAAGGTAATTGGGAGACAATTAGTTTAGGGTTTTCAAGTCTTTGAAACTATTCTGTTTTCCAGAAAACTTACTTTATGGCATTATAATTCCTGGTTGTCAGCTGGCAGTTGCTGTCACATTACAGATGCAATCATCTGTGACAATGTGACTTCCTTAACTTAACCAATCTGATCTCAGGGCAATAAGTAATGTTGAATGACTGCACTGTTGATCACCTTGATCATAAAAGGAGCAACAGTGTCTAGTTTGGATGCTGAGCCTGAGAAGCCTCAAAACAATTTGGCCAATGAAAAATGACAGCCACATTCAAAACTGTTTTGTAGGTGAAAACAGCTACGATTGCCTCTGAGAGGAATGGGAAACCAGAGAACAATACCATGAACATTAATGCTTCCATTTATGATGAGATTCAGCAGGAAATGAAGCGTGCTAAAGTGTCCCAAGCACTGTTCGCAAAGGTTGCAGCAACCAAAAGCCAGGTAAGAGCCTCCATGTGGCATTGAAAGTATTTATCTTTGATGCCTGTGGAGTTTTCATTAACAGAGGTATTGATTTGGATGTGGACCAGCATTATGGGGAGGTCGCGATCTCTGCGATTATGTGTAACTTCTCAGATGAGATAGTGTCTGGATTCATGTTATAGAAAGTTGCTTCTGTTTCAACAGCCACTGGATTTATTTGTCAATCAGTGAACACCTGTTTTCAGAAGAATAGCATAAATGTAGAGAAAGTGTCGTAGCAAAGATTATTTTGATTCAGTATTAGGTGGGTCATAATTTTCGTTGTAAAACAGGACATAGAGTTTCTTCTGCTCAAACCTACTACAAACTTCGCATACATCTTTATATATTAGTGATAGTCTTTACATAGATGTAAATAAGGTATACAAATTGAATTGCCACTGTTTGTACAGCTCAGTTCAATTACTGAGTAGATGTGGGTTAGGCAAGTTGCAGATCTGTGCAAAACAAGATAAGAGCAAAGGATAGTTACTGCGGCCTTTGCCAGTTCAACTGTCACATGGTGATAATTTTTTATTCATCAAAAGTGAAATCTTCTGTAAGAACAAACTTCTAGCTGCCTATAAACCCTTCTTCAAAAATACTTTTTGAAGGGTCAGAAGAATACCAAGTTTTCTTCCCCCTGGCAAAGGATTTGATAACACTACCAAGGTGAGATTTAGAGGTAATCAAGGGCTCCAGGTGAGATATGAACAACTCGAAATCATACACAAGTATATTTTCATTATTATTAATGGGCCCTCTTTTACTTAATCTCCTGGCTTTTGTCAATTCGTGGTAAAATAGATAATTATGGGAATATTTATGACACGATGTGTCTGTCACGCTAACCTTTGTAGTTAGAAATTTTACTTGATCAAACTTAATAGCGGACTTCATGGGAGTTTTACTTTTGAAAAATGTTGTTCTTGTTTAAGTTATAGGCTGGATGAAGTACTTAAGGGATATCTTGGAGATGTTATATAAAAATGATTAAACTCAAGCTGTGGACTGTAAAAATTATAGTTTTATAGGCCACATGCCTGCCTACCCTTCAATCACTGTCAAAGTGATAATTTCTACAATAATATGTTTCTTTTATTGTGAGATTCTAAACATCAAGTGCTGTTTAAACATTAAACTGAATTGTTTATGTTAGTGCTGTACTCAGCGTGCCATACATCAGGCCACCGTAATCTCTCATGGAATGTAAAATTCTGTCATGAATCATGGCTTGTATATCGGAAATTACTGTAATTTTGATTGGAAATTACAGGGCTCTTGAAATGTTTCTAATTATGATAGAATGTTAGAACCGCTTCAGACCTGTGTGCTTCTTCAGATGTCTTCATTTACATGCCAAGACTATGCATTAAGGAGAAATGTCCTGTTCTCACTTTACCCACCCACCCTGCACATTCTTGTTTTGACTATTTAGTCTAATTATGATGAGGATCTCTTATTTAAATATATATTATTTTGCCTTTCTTTCTGATCTTACATCTATTTTTCTGACCTGTCTAATTAACAGGATACCAGTCTGCCTTCCCACAAGAGCTGAGCACTTTCCCCGAGTCTCCAAAATGGGAAAACTAGACATGCATTATTATAATCAGGTTAGCCTTAACAAAACAAACAAAAGCTAATAGTGAAGCTTTTCAGTAAGTAGCATCAGTTACTGTCACTTTCATTTTGTCCATCCCCTCCTCCAGTTCGCTTTTTGATCATAGCACAGTGTCCCTTTAGTATATTCAGCCTGATTGTTTTGAACTATACCCTGATTTTCTCCCTCAGAAAGTATTAGCAATTGTCTGATATGGTCCTGCGTACGGTGTCCCAGGAGATTGTAACATCCTTGCCATTTGTGCCTTGTGATTCACGGTGTCCCAAAGTCTCTATTTCATCAGTGTCCATAGGCAGTTGGTACCACATGATGGTGTGTCTCCTAAGACACCACATTTTAATTACAGGTTGAGTGAGAATCCAAAAGGCTAACTACTATAGGCTGTGGGGTTCTGCAGACTACTTTCATTCTTTGAGTGGTCATTCATGCCTGATTTCTGATATACTCTTAACTTCCTACAAGAGCATTTTGATAGTTTTCCTGTAGCTGCTCAGTTTAAGTAGTAAGCATTGTGCTCCTTATGAAAATAAGAATGAAGATTGATGATTACCTCAGAGTAAGACAGGTAAAAACCATGTGCATTGATAACAGAAAAGTAGGACGGAAAGGTGGCAATTTACTTACATTATATTCCACTGTGCCATCTTGTGAGGGGAATAGAAGCTAACAGACACCCCCAAATGGAATCAAGTCATATTGACCTTTCTTACTTTCTCATCAAAATTTGTATTTCTAAAATAGTTACCTATATCTTAAGATGCTGTGTGCCAGAGCTTGTCAGTATGGAGTGGCGCTCCCCCAAGACCAGGCCTGGATACAGCACAAAGCAGAGCCCTGCCGCCTTCTCCTCCTGCTCCTGGGTCTCATCCTGGTTGTCCAGGTTGGCTTAATAGCTGCCACTTCTTTCCCAGCAGACCCCATCAGACATTATGTATTAACTGCATTTAATTGTACAACCCAATTAATTTCCTCAGTTTATGCATGAGGGTCACTCAGCTAATAGTAGAGACAACTCTGAGTCGTGTCCTTCAAGTACACTAATAATCTTTTCTGTCTTCAAGGCAGCAGCAGTACACAGTTACACCTGCTGCAGGGAAGAGGAATTTAAGGATGTCAGAGTAGTTGACAGAAGTACAAGCAAGGGCTTTCTTTTTTGTTTACTGACTCATTCACTGGACAGATGTTCATACTGACACAGGGCCTGTGGAATGTGGAAATTTTCCTGGCTAGTAGAAGTGAATATATATGGCAGAAGGGCTGCAGGTGACCAACTGTGCCTCTAACACCCACAAAGTCAAGAAATTGTTTAAATGTCTTGAGTCCAAAATTCTTTTAACACAAGAGGAAGTCACGTGCTATAATACATACCACAGCACTTTTAAATTTACAGCCCTATACAGTGTTAAAGGTCACATAGTGTGCTACATAAGTTCAGTCCTCCATAGATACGTGATTTATTTATCAAGTATTTCTAATACCTTTCATTTAAAAAGTTGAGGTGCTCTGCAATGATTAATATACAAAGTATTTTCAGTAAAAGAAGCTAACTTGTATAGACTCCTCCATTTCACATGTATACCTTCTCTTCAATGAAGAATGGAAATGAGGTTGTTTTTACCTCTTATAGAACTGTCTGAATAAAATATGCAACTGAAAACTGAAGGTAGGCTACACTTTTGCTTGGTTGGGAAAGCAGGCTAATACAAACTTTAAATAGATGATGTGCTTTAAACAGAATGTGACTAGCTACAAATGAATACACTTTATATTCTGGGTATTCAAATAAGCAGCAGTTTTTCCAAGTGAATCATATTGAATTTTATCAGACATTTAGTCTGATAACATTCAAATAATTATGAGAGCAGAATTTGCTAATTTTACCGTTTGAAAAAATAGTTGATTTGGGTAATAACCATTATAGTATCAAGGTTCAGTTACTGTTCATTGGTTATAGTGTTTTCATATGGGAGACGGAAATGGAATTTTTTTCCTTAATAGTGGCAGATGTTAGAATCTAATTTTACTCTGCAGCAAGCCCCTTGAGAGCTCTGAGACTTAAGGTGTGTGTCCAGCAAAGGGACATTAGCAGCGCATAGGCCTTGCCTTGTACACTGGCTTGTGACATTGGTTTTCGTGTTTGCAGGGGTGGAGTTTGCCGAGGCAACAGCACCATCAGAGTCGAGGGCTTTCACTGCCGCCCTGTACCACCACCTGGGCCTAGAAAACGATTCTGCCTTTGTGCTTTATTAAACAGGGTTTTTCATGACTAGTTGTGAAGATTTTGACTAAACATACTTTTAGCACAGTCTTTCGTAACATCCTGAGTTACATGACTCTAGACACTGCAGCTTTGGCTGGATCAGCAGGTATGGTTTTTCAGCTCTAAAATAAAAAAGAAAACCCTAGGTCTTTGCAAAAACGGTGCTAGTAGATGAGACCAGGTAATTTAAAACCTTGTTCTTTCTTCCATCTACTTTTTATACACTTCTGTCTTTGAAATTCAGAATGGTTGAGAGAGGATAATGGAGAGGGGTAGGGAGAAATAATACTTTAGTGAGTTTGGAAGTTTTAAACCCCACATGATTCTGTCTTTTAGGTTTGGAAGTTCCTAGATGATGATTGGAGTGTCTTAAATACAAGACATACTACATGAATTGCTGGGGTAGAAATAAAGCTAAAAATATAATTTTAGTTGGTGGAAATTGGAGTCTATAACAAAATCCAAGAGTGAAATCTCCAGTGACTCTGTATTCCCTTTTAGCATGCTACAGAAGGCACTTTTTATTTGTTTGGGTTAAGTTACATTTTATGGAAGCCACAGTTAGTGGGAGCTATGTGTCCATTCCTTCTGAGTGTGTCACACACAGGCTGCTGCCCCAGAATCTCATCTGCGTAGCACCCTCTTGTCTACCTCAAGGCACACCTGGAAGCCCTGCAGACCTTGCATAAGGGTGCCTTTCTCCCCCATCCCCCCCATCCCAGCTGCATCCTTTCATGGCAGCCTAGCAGGAGATGTTTACCTTGTGTCCAAGGACTTCCTTCTGTCGGGCACATGAAGTTCCCTTCAGCCACAATCTGAAGAGAGGTGGTCCCTGCACAGGCCTCCCTCTCAGGTCTTTGTTCTTTTAACCTGGGTAGAAGAGACCATAGGCAGACACAGATCAGATTTCCTCATTGGTTTTCCTTAAAGGAAGGGACAAGAGGGTTATTTGTGACCAGTTCATCTCACCTCAGCCATCTGCCCCGGTTCAGATTAGCAAACATTTTTGGAGCCTCCTGTGCTGAGTTTGCGTCAGAGGGAAGGTGTTCATTGCTTGGGGTGTTACGTGTGGCTGACCACTGTGCTAAATCTCTCGTGTCTAAATAGTGGGAATCCATACTGGTTTCGGTAACATTTTTATATTTCTATTTGAATGCCAAGCAGTACTGTTAAAACTGATGGCTGTAGATATTGCAGTTTTCTGATACTGTGACAGTACATGATGTGTTTTTTTTAAGGGCTGCTTAATTTTGAGATTTCTATGTCCTGAAAATAAGCATATGTTTTAGGAAGCCTAGGGTTTTATCAGGGAGGTCTAGAATTTTGATATAAGCATTTATCCATTAGATTTTTGGCTAAGTGCTTTATTTCCTAGGCACTTGGGAATAAACATTAGTGAATTAAGAGATCTTTGGCTACCTTGTTGCTTCATTCAAATTATTTTTCTTTTCTTTTCTTTTTTTAACCCTAAAGTTGGTTAGACTGGAAGCCCTGTAAAGATTTTCTTTTATAATCCACTTAAAAAACTTAACCATTACAAAATATAGTCTCTGTTCATTTGAACACAGTTTCACGGTTTCTGTATTTTTTAGAAATATCATAAGAAAAATTCAGGTAGGATAGGGCTAACTCTTTAAAGAGGATCCTCTTGTGAGAAGGACAAGGCAGGGTACCACAAGAGCACTTTACAGTAGTTCAGTGTGCGAATTTAGAAACGGGCCCACCAGGTAGCTACTCCCAGGAACTGCTTTACTCGTAGGTCACGTTTGTACTCCAGTGAAGCAGGGGTGAAAGAGGAGGCACTGAGGCTATTTTATAGGGGCCTGTCTGTTTGGATGCCCTACTGTGTTCAGCACTAAGAGCTGAAGAGTCCGTTCTTCAGGACAGGGTTGGGGACCTGGAGAAGCTGGAGTAGGGCAAAGGCCAAACCTGGGGAGTTCACCTCATCGTGGCCACAAAACTTAATGTCATTCAGTTAAACAGAGCACAGCTATAGCACTGATAAAATCCTGTAGCAAACTTCCAGATTAAAAGACAGTATTTTCTAAGAAGTCTCAATAGTTGTCTTTTATGTTTCTGATAATGAAAGGTGGGTTTTATTTTAACTCTGTACCTTTCCTCCCCCTTACATGAGAAATGAAAATAAAGGCCCTATGAAGTAAATGAGTAATGAAAATGCATTTATGCAAAGTGACAATAGAAAAGTGGCTTCTGGAAGAAGCTGTACTGTTAAAATTTCACATCAATGAAAGTGCTAAGAGAAGGGTGGAAGAACTTACATTAAGTACAGTAATAGGAATCTAATGTAGAATTTTTTTCTCCTATGAGGAGTACCCCTGGGTTTCTGAAAAGTAACTTTGGAGAGGGCTCATTTCTCCAAGGGTACTTGTGATCCCTTTATACCACAGTTCATTTCTTAGCAAAATGACACAACTAATCAGACCACCTTTTTAAAAATAAACATATTTTAGAGATTAGTAGAACCATAACCATCCTTTATCATTAAATATTTATGAAAAGACAAGCTCAGAACGGTTTGCGTTGCTGACATACAGTTATCAGATTATTGAAGTTGTTTGTTTCCTCTAAATCTTAATCTACTTCTCATGTATGTTACTAGAACTCCTACTCTGATTGCTTGATTCAATATTTCTGGTTGTCTTTGTGTACTTTTTTTAAGCAATGCTTTTTCTTTGACCAGTACCCTTCAAGAACTGGGTTTCAACACACTGTTCATGCACTGCCAGCCTCCTTGCCGCCCTGTGCCTCTGAATCTGTGAATCAGATCCTAGGCGGCATGCTGTCACATAATAAGGTGTCTGATCCTTATTACCAGTTTGTTGATGCGCAGACTCCTTCAAATTGACCATTGCAACACATGGTTTCCCCTGAAACTAGCTGTGATAATTAGCGTGGTTCTAATGAGACAGAATGTCACTGATCTTGTGCTGAACTGTCGAGTATCGGCGCTACGGATGGGAACTGTCAGAGCCTGCCATCTGTGACAGCGCTTGGCATATTCTAGTGGCAAGGTAGAGCATGCTCACTCAACTATTTTCAAACAAATGGCTCTTTTCTTGACGAGGTCCCTGTGTTCTACACAACTGGAAGAGCATCTGACCCAACTCAGCGCTATGCTAGGGCAATGTTGAGATCCACATGCAAGTACATTTTTAAATCTCTCTTACAAGATACGAAAGAGGGAATCTTTTGTTTAGCAGGTGAATTACGAGTGGCATTCTTTTCTCCCTGGTTTTTGTTTCTTGTTTTCTTAGCCTCTCCCTAATGTCCCATATTGTCAGTTAATAGTAAAGCAGTCATTTAAGATACTTTTCCCCAAATTTAAAATTGCCTTGTTTAGAAGAGATTTGTTGAGGAGTTGGGGCTGGCACTCAGTGATAAAGCAGTGTGATTTAACAGAGGGAAAAGGGAAACGAAATAGTTGAGCGTATGGTAAGAATACACAAGTTGATCGAAGAATTAAAATGGACAGGACAGTTGGATCTGCAGACTCCAGAGAGAAGTAGAGATTTTGTGCTAGAATAAAAGTCCAGCACTGCTTATCATTCCAAAATATGCTTTGTTGCTTTTTATTTCCTCTTCTCTGGCAGACCACACAGGGCTTGTTCTGAAGAACATTTTCACTAATCTGATCAGGCAGCCAAATACGCCGGGAAAACTGCTTTAATGATCCCACTAATTACCTCAAGTCAATATGAACTGTATTATTAGACTGAGGGAAAATATTCCATTAGGTCTCCCCCTTGGGAGTTTCTCCGCTTTGTGATGTCACTGAAGCCTTCACCCTCTCGCTTGTAATTAATTTTATTTACACACGCAGGCACGCACAAGGTCACACCTGCACAACCGGCGCTGGCCAGGGAGCTTGTGGTACTCCGGCTTAATCAGATCTGTCATAATTACCATTCTGCATGTTTCTGACACACGCTGTGAAATATTTCAATTTAACTGCCGCTACCAGCACAACCAGATGTAGTGCGAGTGTGGCTGCATTGGAAATATTATTCCTCAGGATAAACTCTCTCCTCCCCTTCTCTCCTCCCCCCACCCTTCCAGCTAATGTGGCACAGAAGCTGATGTATCCTGTAAATCTTGAATGCAGCGCTAGATTGATCACAGGCGATTAGACAGTTTAACCACAAACAGCTTGTTCATTTTTCACAAATGAAAACCACATGTGGTGTAACTAAAATTTCAGGCCATTTTTATTTTTTTTTTTGGTAAGGGTTGGGGTATGTATGTGTATGTAAGATGTGCTTAAATAAATATAAAATGCAATCAAAAGAAGTTAAGTGTCTAGAAAAATGGAGGAGTTGACTAGCTTTTCCCATGTTATTTTATCATAACCTTCATCAAGGTTATGATACTTAGATATCATACTTTTATACTTTTACTCAAAAGGGGAAAAATTGTATTCTCCACTAGGCTTTCTATTTTTTCCTGTAAGATTTTATTTCAATGGGGAGCATAATTGCTCTTTGACTAATGCCTTTTTTCACTGTTACATCTTTCAATTGAGTATAAATTCTCAAAAGATTTCTAAGATTAGGCATACATAATTTTTTTTTTTTAAAGAATTTACCTTGTTTCTTCTTAGTAAAAAAGTTACTGCTTTAGTGTTTACGGTCAAATATCAGACAGTCCCGAGCAAAAATTATCCTAATGGGAAAGTTTATTTCATGGAGATATTTGTAGATTGCAGAATTGCTTTGGAAGAAAAAGTTGAATGGAATTCTGTTCTCATAGATGTTGGGAGATACCTGACAGAAGGTACAAGCAACAGTAGGTAACTATAAAAAGATGAAGCTCTCACCAGTCTCAGAAGAATCCAATCATTTAAAAAAAAAAAAAAAAAAAAACTTTAAGTGTCGCACCATCAGAAGGCAAATAAGCAGGTAAAAACCTAAAGCAAAGAGAGGAGAGGGAAATAAGATCAGGGCTGATTTAGAATCATGCCTCTACAGAAGGTTCACAACAACCCACTTTAGAGAACATTTAAAGCGGCGCTATTGCATAGTTAAATGTCTTTTAATGCCAAATAAAATACACTTTTTCTTTTTATCTTTATTTTTGTTTTACTACTTCAGTTATGTACCTAGTTAAGAAGCTTTCTGTGATGGCTCTTATTATCTGACTGATAAGAGAGCCATTTCTCACAGAATAGTCTTATTTTCATTTTCCCTCCTGCTTAGTAGTTTTCTCAAATTATTCTTGTTAATCTTTGCTTCGTAGTTTTTCACTGAAATGTTCTTCTGCCCTCTAACCTGGTTGCTTTCTGTTTACTTCATGCTCTTTTTCCAACTTAAAATCTAACTTTTCTTTGCCTAGTGATGCTTGCTTTTGAGCCTAGATGCTGCTTTAAAGGGAACATAAACTTTTTGCCTTTTAGTTAGAATCCTCTTTAAACTGCTAATAAGTTTACATAGTTGATGTAGTTATTTCTCCCTGGGTTTTTTTTCCTTATGTACATTAATCTACCTTTCCTGAGTCATTAGGTCATTTAGCTTTTTGTCGTCTTATTCTGCATTTTTGGGCTTATTTCACCTCATCACCCCTATGTCTCCTCTTCCTGCTTAGTACAGACATTGTCTTAGAATCCTCTTGGCACTGGAGTGAAAGCACCTGTTACAAACTAGTAGGGAAGAAACCCCTGCTGAGGTCCCTTGTGTGTGTGGATTCCTGAGAAGAACTTGGTTTTCATAGCACAGTTGTGCAGTAGATAAGGTGCTTTATGGATAGGGATTGAGTCGAGCCCCGCTTCCTCGCACTGGTAGAGGTTTCAGTTAAATAGACCCTTCAGTTCTTTCTTTGCAAACCACAGATTTTAACCATAATGTGAAAAATCCTTCTCTAGATTTTAATGCTTGTAAACTTTAGCTTTTCGTCTATCTGATGTTCTTTGTTTGTCCTAGTGATACAGAAGGGAACAGGAAAAATGGCAGTGTTGCTGTCAAGGGACGTCATAGCATTTATGGAGCTGGAGAATATTTAGTATGCTGAGTACCAGGGAAGAGCACATCTTTCTGAAGTTTTCTAAAAGTACAAGAATCTCACTTTTCAAAGAAAACACTTCAGTTTTCCTTGTGTGCCCTGCTAGGTTCCTGTCGAATAACTGCACAGTTTCTGTGTGTGTGTTAACAAATCACAGATAACAATTTGGTGGAAATGTACTTGAAGAGCTTTACTCTACCCCACTGCTCAGCTGTACTCAGCCACCCTTCCCAGTTTCAGACTCTTCTGAAAACAGGCACAAGGGAAAACTGCTTCCCTCTAATATCTTTGATATTTTGTGCACTATCATCTTTTTCATTTTTAAATCATCATTTATAGTACAGTTCCCTTTTTTTCCCCCCTTTTTCTTTTCCCCTTTCTTTTCTTTGAAAGTTGACATATTGCATATTGTCCTCACAATCCTTCTACAGAGTACAGTGTGTGGGCATGACCCACCTCCCTATTGATGTTGCTTAGAAAAAAAAAAAAGAAGAAGAAAAAAAAAAGTAATGTTGATTTAGAAGGGTAAATGTTTAATTGTTTGATCAATCTTATATACCTATATGTATTAACCTAAACTGATCTGATGATGAAAATATGTAATATAACCATTGTTATATTTAAACAATAAAAATATTTAATATATATAGTACAGCTCCTGCTTCTATTCTGAGCTGAAAAGAATTAAGAGGGCAAAGATCTACACCAAGTAGAAAGAGAATGATGGTGGTTACTTTTCACACTCACAAGATGTTTTATGTAGTCAGTTGCATGTGAGCTTCATCTTTCAGACCTCAGCCTTGCAGCGTGGTGGGCAGGATCTTACTGCTAAGATGCTGTGTAGCTGCAGGCCAGTTTAACTAAATTTTGAACTTCAGGAATGCAGAATAAGTGCATGTGTATTATGTGTGACATCCCTTAGAGTTCTAGGTCTGGTGAGTTTGTGACTGGGGCAGGTGTATGAGAGTTAAAGATGTCACACTTGAGATTAAAAATACTATTGGCAGGTGTGTGAGTCTGAGAAGGCACCCCAAAGGAAGTGAGAAATTGAATAATTGAAGTTGGGCTTTGAGAGAGGAGTCATGCTGTATTTGGGTCTATAGGCAAGACGTGTTAGTTAATGGGTGGCCCTTGATGAGCGGAATTGTTGGAATCCAGTATGAGAACTCCACTTCATAGTGGCTCGGTGATGGGAGTACTTGGTGACTTAAATGAAATGCTGATCAGGTTGAAAAGTTATTTCCAATTCGGTCAAGTTGTTTTTGGTTTGTTTTTGATCTTTTTGACCCAGGGTCTCACTATGCAGCTTAGGCTGGCCTTGAGCTCGCTGTGTGGCCCAAGCTGTTCTTGAACTTGTGACGATCCTCCTGCCTCAGCCTCCCGAGTGTTCTGATTTCAGGCATGCACCACCATGCCCAACTCAATAAGGTCAAAGAATTAAAGGCTGTAAATAAAATACACATTGACAGATAGACGTTATTAGGAAACACAACTCAGTTCGTGCCAAGTTATTACTGCCTAAACTGCTTTCTCTTTTCTTGGCTTGCAATTTTGGCTTGTATGCTTGGAAATTGGGAAAAGGGTAGTAGTCTAATGGGTAATGGTTTTGTATTGGTGTTTTGATTAAAAAGAGTGAATAACTTGGATAACCATAACCATGAGGACAAGAGCTTATCCATCAAGTGTAATTTCTAAACAGAAGTTTACATTTGTATTTCTGGCTAAACCTAGCATGGATATGTATTACAGCATAAGCTTATGAGATAGTTAGGGCTTTGTTGTGTCCTAGGTGTGTCCCCTATACCAGCTTCCCATCTCTTTCCTCTTTCACAAATCTATTGGTATCAAGTTTCTCTAATCTAGGAACTTACATAAGTTCTAGAAAAATGTGTTTGTGTATACACATGCATGCATACACATAGGGGGAGAGAAAGCATCCTGTTCAGGAGTTGTAACCCTGTGTCCTACTTTCCCCAGGGATCTATGAATTTGCATGGAAAAGAAATAGATTTTGATTTTCTGTAACCTCCTAATTGAAGAGTTGGCATTTTATTTGATTATCAACATAGGCAACAAGTATTTTCACATCACGTTAGGTTGTTGCAGATACCTAAAAAGTCAGGTTAGCTCATCATTAAAAATTAGAGCGCCTATTGGATCTTTTCCTCAGTGTTAGTATTTAATGTGTTACTAAAGAAGCTTATCTGTTACTACATCACTGAGTTTTGATATATTGGTTTATTCCTGCTCCCATCTTTCCATCAAAGTTATATATGAACCTATCATATATTTCAATGTAGTTGCTTTTCTTTTGTAATGTTACATATTTCAGGTACATAACATGTGCTGAAGAGCACTCTATAGGCTTCGCCAGACCACTGAGAAGGGTCATGGCACAACAGAGATGAGTTTAGTTATTGCGTACAGGAAAAAAAAAATACGTTTTTAAACATATTAGCCAAATAATTCTAGAATTTACCTGGGAAACATTTCAAAAAAAAAAAAAATTGTGTTGCTTTTTGGGGTGCTGGTTTTATGGTTGCCCTTCACTCCGTATCATACAGAGGTTATAGTCACTGCAGCACCATTTGGAACAGAACCTTCCCCCCTTTCTTCAAGGTTCAGATACCTGCCTGTGATACTGGATCATGAGAGAATGCCTCTGCCTAGGCTGCAAGCCTGTGGCTAAGTGAATTACACCTTCATGTCAGCCTCAGTCCGAAGTGTAGGCAGTGCTGCGCTCCCTAGTGAGAAGGAACGCATCCCCCTTCCTGTGTCTCCACACTCATGGTAGCTGGCACGTTGGTGGCATTCTGTGGTCAGCTGTGGAAGGACAGAAGGATTCAGAAGCAGACTCCGTCTTCTCAATTTTGCCCCACAAAAGCTAGCATAGTTTCTGAGGGTTTGTGTCAGACAGTGGGAGGAGGAGCTAGAGGGGACTCAGGTGACAGAGTGACTGAGTAGGATCAGACCCCCCACACACGCTGCCCTTCCTGGGGAGTGACTGAGACTATGTTTACAGAGCCTCAGCAGCTTCCCTTGTCTCCTGTTATTGGTAAAATTATAACCCAGCTATTACCACCGGGACCCACATGCTACTTCCAGAAGTATTTATGCTTTCTGTTTTTAATGCCTACTTATAAAGCACAAGATGTGTCTCAAATTAAACCCACTTCTGATCAGCAGATTTGTACAGTGGATAAAGTGATGTGGTGTGGGGCTACAAAGTGGTGTTCCTCTATCGGCAAAGTCACAAACAAGTTGAGAGCACATAGTGACCCTTCCTGGCTGTTCCTCTTGGGAGAGGATTCCCATTGCTTTTGCAGTCCCAGATTGCCTTCTCCTATTCTGAAAATTCTTTGTTATCTCTTCTAGAACAATCACAGAGGAAAGATTTAAAATTTTAATTTTCAGCCCCTAAATAATGTGTATCAGAGTATCGTTCATTTTAGGAGTTACCTGCAGTGTTGATAAGTTGTATATGAATTAATTAAAAATGCAGTGTAGAAATACTTGTTTCAAACAACCTACGGTAGTAGTAATTATTTTTGTAAGCAAACAAATCAGGTAAATCATCCCCTAAAAATTACTCATTTTATGAGTTCTTATTTTTGTAATTTTTTTACACTTGGCAGACACAAATATTCAGCCACGTCTTTCCTTAATGATCTTCATAATTTTGAATAAGAGAATAAATATTGCAGTTTTTAACAGTGACTTTAGGAAGCAACATGAAAAGAACTTTATTTTGTAGGTACAATTTGAGTTGAGAAATTTAGGAAAAAGCAAAGTTTCCCATCTTCAGATTTTTTTATTTTTTTGTTTCCCTTTTAAACCGTGGTGAGGCTCAAACTCCATGCCTCATGTGTGCTGGGCAGGCACTGTATTGTGATGCTGTACTCCTAGCCCCTTCCGTTGCCTTTGACAGAAGCCTTTGCTGGTGTGGCACTGCCCCTTACGCTCAGGAGATGGCACTAACTTTGAACTGTATTTGTTTAAAATGGAGCAATGTCAGTTTGAGTTCAGCTGTCAGACTTTGCCAGATGGTGCCAGGGGCTGGACCAGAGCACAAGGAAAAGAAAAGAAAGGAGAGAGGAAAGGACTGGTTCAAGCAGATTTCCACAGCCAGGCAGTTGATAGCACATTGTGATTGTTTATGGATGAAACAGACATTTTGATTTTTAATTAAAGCACTGACTAGATATTTATTATAAAAGCAGTACTAGTCCCTATAGATGGGAAAACAAGCAGAAGAAAGAAGATAAAATTATCCATAATCCTAAAAATACATGCTTTTAATGTCCTCATGGACTCTCTGTATGCACACATATACTCTTTGTATATAATTACAGATGTAGGGGCCAGGCTGTGGCTCAGTGGCCCAAGCACCTGTTTGGCAAGCGCAGAGTCCTGAGTTTGATTCCTGGTACCGGAAAAAAATATTTATGGGTGTAAAGCTACGTAAGTTGGTGCGTATATGTCTTGTATTCCCGTGTTTTATCATTAATTCCATATTGAAGCATATTTAATAGGTTACATTGATCTTTTGTTCTCACAAATAATGCCAGTGTAAACATTATTATAATAAGTATTTCTGTGTCTTTCATTATCATTTTATTAGAATAAACTTTCAAAAACAGGATTGTATTAAGAGGGATATTTGTATTTTAAAGCTGATTGCTAGATTTTTCTACATTTGACATTCTTTACATTGCACTTCAGAAAGATTTTACCAATTTATATATCAAATAAACTTCCAGCTAGGTGAATGGTAGACGTTATACACCTAAGAGACACATGTGGTGTAGGAGGACCATGCCAGATCTAGATTGGAAAATGGTAACTGGTTCATTTTCATTAACTTCTTAGATCTTTTGGGATGAAGTAAGTGTCCTAATGACAAAAATAACTAAAATAATAATAGCTGATACTCATGGCAGTGGTACTACGAGCCAAACCTCTTCCATTCTGGCTCAGTTTTCAGTAGGCTATGAATTAGGTAGTAAAATTAAACTATTTTACAGAGGGGATAATTGAGATCTAGACAGTTTGAGTTACCTGCCCAGGGTTGCAAAACTAGTGCTTGAGCGGGTATTCAAATTAAAACCCAGTGTTTCAATTGACTTTTCAAGTATAATAGATAAGACCAAAGTTTACTGTAACTAAGTCAAGCAAGTATGGTGAGGAGTTAATCATAGCAGAAAAGTGGAACAAGGCACAGTCAGTCCAACATCAAGTGGCTTGCGTATCCCTCCTAGCAGTTTTGCTAATTCTTAAGCCCTTTCCTCCGCAACCATTCTCCTTAAATATTGCCTGCCCTCCAAAGTCAGGTCAGTTCCAGCCTTCTTCAGTGAAGGCTTCTGTGGCCTCCTTCCCCGTCAGGTCTTCCTCTCTGCTGTGGAGAACAACCTTTCCCTGTGAAAGCTGAGTGAAGAATAGAGAACGGAATCAGGAGGGGCGTGGTGGGCAGCTCTGACCTGGGACGGAAGGACAACTGAGGGAAGTGTAGAAAGCGGCCCTGGAAGGAGGCTGAGCTTTCCCCTTCTTTTGGGAAGTTAATGAGTCAAGTTGACTGGAAGTCGAGTGGAGCAGTTGGGGATGGACAGTTGGGAGGCGAAGTGGGCACAATGACACATATCCTGGGATCCCAGCTCCACCAGCATCTCCACAATGGTTAAGGAAATGCAAGGAAACAAGGCAGCTCTTCTGTTCACCTATCAGCAAGTTCCACAGACCAAAGTAAGCACCAGATTAATTTATTTCTGTAGTAATTACGTAAATTCTTAACGATAACATTGGCTCTGCGCTCATCAAAACTGTTCTCATCATTAATGTACTGTGCTTCCCCTGTAAGTTAAGAGTGCTTACCTAAAAGTTTTTTCTGTTCAGAAACCAAAACAAATTTCTGTTGGGAAATAATATAAAAGAGTGTTGGGTATTTAAGGGAGCGATTCAAGGATCGGATGCCCCAGTGTAGTGGGCAGATCAGAAGGAAGTGAGTAGTTCTTACTGACAAGAGTGGAAGCTAAAATGGATAAAAATGTGGTGGCGTGAAACTCGGGAGTTAGTTTTTGCTCTTGAATGATACCACCTGTGAAGGGTGAGAAGTGAGCAGTTGTCGTTTTAAGGCAGAGTGGAAACAAAACAGGAACAAGATCATATCATTGAAATTCAGATGATATAAACATGTGTTCAACTGAGAAAGAAAAACAGGTAAGATATTCTTCATGAAAGCCCATATTTCAGATTCACACATAAAGCAAGATTTTGGTTTCAGCTTTGAAAAAACTATCCTGAAAACAATTCGGAAATACATGTGAAAATGGAGCTTACGAATTAGGCATTTTCTAAGTCTAATGTTTGGAAATCAAATTGAGGCCTTCTTTGGAAAACCTCTATTTAAATCAAATTAAGTGATTATCTTCTTGCTAGCTTAATACATTGTTTGTAATTTCTTATTTTTATCTTTATCCTCTTTTTTCCCCCTTTTCTGAAATTCTTTCTGAGATTTTTCTTTAAAATGTGAGATTTCCTTGTCTGACAGCCTTTTAGGCAAGAACCATTTGTATCTCCTCTGGCCAGGTTGTCATTTGATAATCTTGTTATGAGCCAAACAATTTGTAGCAAAAGAAAAACTACCGTATTTATATGTGCCCTAAAGTCAGTGGCTCAGAGGAGGTAGAGGAGAGGTAAACACAAAAACTATAGAAAACAAATGATTTTCATTTTTTATCTGATTAAATTTTAAGTGAAATTGAAAAATAAAGATCATTTACCAATGTGACTCTTCACTAAATTTTAATGGAAACTTCCCTGTGTTGTGTAAACATTATTTTTTATGCTAATAATAAACCTCCAGAAACTGCTGGAATTGTTTAACCTCTTACTGACAAAGTGGCAAATTTTATTCAGTGAGAAATTTCTGGAAAACCATTTCCTATTATTACCTCAATATAGAAACTCACACAATTTTGATTTAAATATCGAGTCCTTTAAATAAACTGAAGGATCTGAATTTATAAACAGTCAGTGTGGGAGTTTAAAATAGTAACAATTTGGGCTGGGGATGTAGCTCAGTAATAAAGTCCTTCCTAGCATGTGCAAGGTCTGGGTTCTCTTCCTAGTGCCAAAAAAAAATAATAATTTAGAATACTCATATTAGTTTTCCTTCTTTATAGGGAGTACAAGTTTTAAAAGCCATACCTTAAAAAAGAATATATTGAGTTACATGGACACATACTCTTAAATCTTTTAAACTGTCTTTCTCTTTAAGACCCATCTTTCAATAAAGTACTGGGTGTAATGTGCCACTTTTAGAATGGAAATTGCATTTACCGGTACGTCTCTGTTCAAATTCATTTTCCATGTTTTCTTTAATAAGACCCATGTTAACTTAGCAGGAAAAGTTCTTGCAGTGCCTGCTGAGATTCCTTTCACTTTACACAAAGTAGATGTTATTAAACTGGAGAGAAAGATTAATGCATTTCCTACTAATTCCATAGAGGAGAACATGTATCTTTATTAATGTTAATGATGGGGGCCTCTCATTATGTTATAGAATAATCTGCTTTAGCAAAGGTTTTCCTTCTAAAGAACTTCATAACATTTAAAGGTTAATATGTTAGGTAAAGAACAATATCTTAAGACAAGCGTTTTTATTACGGGACATGATGGGATCGTTTTTATTAAATTATATGATGATTTGAATGGGAGAGAAGAAAAAGTACAGGGCTTCATGCCTTCATCTTGACTGCCTTTAATCAAATAATGACCTTCTGGAAAATAGTTAATTTTAAGCATTTGGAAAGATCAATACCACTTTGCTACCAAAAAATGACCTAGATGATGAAATTTGATGTATTTAAAGTATCATTTCACCCTTTTAACCTAGTAAATAATTTAAAATGCTTTCAGTATTGCTTTGCTGGTGTTTTGTTTCTCACCATTCTGAGTGTCCAGATTCTTCATGAAGCCTTCACGCCTCACACTGAAGTGGGGTTGTTCTTGCCTTAGGTCTTGACTGTCTGCATAAAGGCTCCCCCAAAGTAATGTGTAAACACTACCTTTCAGGTGCAGTATGTATAAAATATAAAAGATGTGAAAATGGAACCTTTCTATACTGTTAAAGGGTTGGTTTAAACCATCATTAGTCACTTTGCATCTTCTGTGATATTGTTAAGCCGTTATGCTAAAGGTGAAGGATTCGATAACTGAGACAATTAGAACCCATTTTCCCTGGGTTTATAGAATACTGATACGAAATTACCCTTGAGTGCCGACAGCTTTGTAAATAAAAAAAAAAAAAAAATTGCCCTCTATTAGCATGTTTGTGGGCAGATTAAAAACTACCGTCATTAGCATAAGTAACACTTACAGATTCTTTTAAAAGTAGAAAATTATTTGCTGAATGATAAATTGCTAGCTTTATGGTTAGTTGTTGGAAATGTACTCATTCAGAATGCCTGGTGTAGTTTAGTCTACAATGCTGAAATTTTTGTGAGGAGTACTATTTAATGTATTATGTACTTAATCCTTGTTCCCACTACTTGCAGAAATGTAATTCATGCTTTCCACTAAAATGTTTGTATCAAATACTTTCCTATTTAGATTGATTTCTTTTAATATCATATATTATTATACTATATGCCCCAGAGATTGGAATAAAGTACTCCTGCAAATAACACATAAAAGATGAGGGAGAGGGGGAAATAGTCTATAAAATGTTTTGCTTTTTAGAACTCAAATTACCATTCTTTTTTTAAAAATGTATTTTTCCTTCTTAGTTGCAGCAAGAATTATTTGTCATTTTCTTTCTCCTTTTATAGCTCTTAGTTTTAAAATGTGTATGTACATAATGATAATATATACATATATGTATATTACATTAAATGACTTTTCTCCCCTCAGAGAATACTAATGTCTTACTTTCTCCTGAAAATTCATTGTGTTATTACCTTGCAGCTCTGTCACAGGCCAGGTCCTGCAAGGGTCCTTTCTTTATGTGTGAGAGGCGTCAGAGATATAAGAAATTAATTTGTTATTGCTTCCCTGACTCAAGAAAAGTCATCGTGCACCCGTATCTGTTCCAATGTTGGAAGCGAACTGACTTGCATTAACTGTTCTAAAAAGAGTAGAGTGGAAATCAGAGAGGAGTTTGATTGGAAATTAACAGCTGAGAGATGAAGGTGCCAGGATTTTTATTTAAATGTGGTACAACAAGATTCTGTCAGTGCAGCACATCATTAGAATATTGAGTTTAGAACTGCTAATTTTTCCTTTAAAATGAGCATACAGTCATGTGTTTCATGGACCATAATAAATTGCCATTGTGTTGTCATCGAGTTTGTTTTGCTTTTTGCAGTACTAGTTTGGCAGTCATCTACGTTTTCTCTTTTCCTTTTTTTTTTTTTTTTTAATTTTAGTCTTACGTTTCCTTAATAGAGCCCTTACCACAGCCAGTGAAAAGAATGTTATTTATTTCAGTCTTAGGTTCAGCATCTTTTGTACCACTTGCTTACGGTAGCAAGACGTTTACAGATGGTTCTTGGTTACTATAAAGTACATAACAGTATTTCCTTTGTGGCAGATGGATTTAGGACTTTTAGTTCTCAATAAATGTAGGTTTACAATACATAACTTTACAGGATTTGTGTTGTATATAACAGGTTTGAACATATTATCTCAGAATTCATCTGCATGGCATTTTCAGCTTATTCAGGGTCCATGCCAGTTTTTTTAAGTAATAGAGGGAGTGCTGTGATTGATAGCAACAGCTCAAGGCGTGATTCTGAATAGAAACAAAGGGTTTAGAACAGAAGGTGTCAAATTAAACTTTGTCAGTTTGAAAAGTAGTAGCATCCTGGAAGTTTTACTAATTTATTTACATGTGGCCACTGTTTATATTTTGCCCTCTTTATATGCAGTGTAACAATGCTTGGCAAATTTACTGCACTTAAAGTTTAAGTTGTTCCTTGTACCATTTTAGTTTTCTGAGAATGGATGGGTCTTGTTATTTTAAGGATATTGTTAGTTGCCTGTTTTCTCTGCTGCGGAAGACAGTTGTGATCTAATTGAATGCTGAGAGTAGTTTCCTATTCCGCCTGCCTGAGATTTTGAAGTACACCCAGTCCCAGCGACTGCTCTTAGAAATAGTGCTGTTCACATTTTGCAACGAAGGCCTCCTTTCCCTGAAGCTCTTCTCCCAAGTGAGTCTATACAGGACAGTACTTGGAGGGCATTGTTATTTGCATTTGTCAGATAGTGCAGATGTTCTGACCTCTGCGTGGTCTTTCTGAATTTATTTGCTTTAACAATATCTCTTACAGAAAACCAGCCTAAAAGGAGAAGAGGGAATTAGAAAGCATTTGGCTTTTTTTAGTCACTCCCTGTATAACATAAATTAATTTCTTGTGATCATCAATAGAGTTACAACTGATAGGATTTAAAAGAGTCAGTGTATTCCAAGGTGTTTCAATAGCACTATGAATGAGTCTTTCTTTTGCTAGTACAGATTGGGAATGAGCCAGTGTATTCCAAGCTGATAAAGAACTAATGTGCGAAAATAATTGTTTTCTGTTATTTCTTTTATTCCCCATTATTTTGTAAGAGATTTGCCTATCAAGCGGAGTACACACTTTGTGTCTCATTTTTTGGAATACCCTTTCAGAACTATTCCCAGCTGCACTGCTGATTTCTTTTTCTTTCTTTCTTTCTTTTTTCTTTTTTTTTTTTTCCTAAGAAGCATCTGATTTCAGTCTCTTAACATCATCATGTCTCTTGAAAGGCTAGCAGAGACATGCTTCAAGCAACTTGTAATTCATCAAATTATTTTTAGATAAGGAATTAGAAGTATTATTTAAGGGCAGAGGTTAATAGCAAACTACTGGAAATGTTATCTTAGTCATGGGCAATTAATAAAAACAAGGATCTGTCTTACAAGTATCGAGATGCAGAAGTGTCAACATAAGCAAAATATTTGTTGGATGAGTCAGGGCTCTTTTTCTGAAATATTTGTTAAACCAGTGCGAGTGTGATTGTTTAAGAATTAGCTGTCATTATTAGCCATTTTAAAAGAACTAATGATTTTCTCTTCCAAAGAACATCTGTGATCCACATGTTTTTTCACATATATCCAAGTCTTAACTGATCTCTACGTTACTTTTAAAAGTCTCTAAAGGATGTGAAAAAATTATTGGAACTTTTCAGTTCTCTCCAAGCTTTTCTTCCATGAATCATTCTTAATTTAACTTAGCAATTTTTAGTTACAGCCATTTATTTCAGAAAAAAAAATTACAGATGCTCACTGTTGAAGCATTTACTGCAATAGTAGAATACTAGCTCACTTAGAAAACCTTTCTGCTCTGCTCTTGGTGAACCTTCTAACATCTCTTGAAAGGTAAATAAAATTGTATGATTTGCTGTGTTCAGGCATCTAAGGGTGTCCCCCTTTCCGTGGGCCTGGCCAAAGGATGCAGAGCACGGGGAAAGAGAAAATATTCTTCCCCACAGTTACTTTTCGGGCCTACAGGAAGATGTGTATCTAAAACCTACACAGCAATAAAATGTAGAAGTGTAACAAAATAGATATGTGAAAATAGGATATTTTCATTGCTTAATCCAGATAGCAAATATTTATCCATAAGAGCTAAATAAATGTCTCCAGGGCACCACAAGTAGGTGGTTCACATACTCAAAGACTGTTAGGCAAATGATACTATATTCACATAAATCAAGTTTATCATATTCTAGGAATAAGCATAGATAGAATTCCTGTGGTGAGAAGAAAAGCCTCATAACAATGGCATCCCAAAGCTGATTTTTTGAAAGTTTTATTTAGCCAATATTCTTTCAGAAAAATCTTAGTTTTACCACCTGCTCTCTTCACCTTAAATTACATATTTCATGGCTTTCGGATGAACCATCCCCATGTATGTATTTGTTTAATTAGAAGACAGGTTGGTTAGGGACTCGTAATACTCTTAGAAAAATGAGTCCATCTTACAAGTGTTAGCAGCAGTCTCCATTAGATAGTTAGTAGGTGGGGGTCTACTCTGTCAGTGCAGTGAAGGAAAGGCCCTGGAAGTTAACGTCTCCCTACGCACCTTTAGTGCGGTGTCTCAACATGGCCTTTATGGGGAGCACAGACCTCGCCCAGTGCATTGCACTCTGTACAGTAAGAGAATGTTCTAGTGGTTCCCTTCGAGGAAGAAAGAAAATTCATGTTGTCCTATGCTCTGGTCTCCTCACGCAGTAATATAAAAACAACAGGGAACCCTCCCTAGCTGGAACTTAGAATCAGATTGCTGAAGACACTACTACCCTGTCCACTCACATCAAATTAACTTAATGAAATCTCCAAGAAACCCCTTTATCTCAGGTCGGGTTCCTCAAGAGCAGATCCTTGGTGTTGAGGTTATGCAGGTAAATGGCCACTCCGTCTAATGCTTCTTCTAATAATCTCATGCCTGAACACAGCATTGTTTTTGCTCATCTGGTTACACGTGTCTCTCCCCCTCTTTCTTACACACACATACACACACAAACACACACACACACATTTTGACAGTATTCTTTCTGTTATAAAAAGTATGCAATTACAAAAACATTTTTATAAAAATTTACTCCTCAAATCTGTCCTGCATCTTCTTTAGTACCTTCGATGTGTTTACGTGGCTGCCATCAGACAAGAAGGTTTGGCAAGAGCAAAGGCTCCACTCTTTGCTTTTCTCCCGTTTCACATGTTGGAACATCCATGGTAAATACTCTCTTGTTTTTGGAGGGTGAAAAATAATGTTTGTCCTACAAGGTACGAATCTGAACCCTCAGACATAGAGACTGGGTTTTCAACAGCCATCGCTATCCTTTCTAACAGATTAAAAAGGGAAAAAAAAATTTTTTTAAGCAGATTGGAGCGTTGTGAACGTAGGGAGACGTTAACTTCCAGGGTCTTTCCTTCTTAGTCCGTGATGGGGAGCGCCAGCTCCCACCCCGTAAACATGGTCTGACCTGTTGTTGTTCCCTTGTCTCAAAGGGATGGCTGTGTGAGCTGTTGCGCTGGAAGGAGGACCCTTCTCCTGAAAACAGGACCCTGTGGGAGAACCTGTCCATGATCCGGAGGTTCCTCAGCCTTCCTCAGCCAGAGCGGGATGCCATTTACGAACAGGAGAGCAGCGCGGTGCATCACCATGGCGACAGGCCGCCCCACATCATCCATGTTCCGGCAGAGCAGATTCAGGTTCGTTTACCTTGGCCAATTCAATATAGCACTAAGTAAATAAAGCCTTAAACTGAGCTGGGAAATTAGCGTTTCTGTCCTTCCTGCCAGTGTAAAGGGAGGCTTTTTTGTTAAAGATAACATTATATGACCATCTTGCTCAAGGGAACGAAAGGAAAGTTAACAGGGTTTCACCAGCATGGGTGCTGTGCCCTCCCCTCCCCTCCCCTCCCCTCCCCTCTCCTCCCCAACACTTTCTTCTTGAGCTTCCTGTTCCACAACTATGTTCTCCATGTTGGGATTGGTCTGCGAATACTTAGGGATTTTTTGTTTTCAAAAATCAGAATTTAAAATATCACCTATGTTTTTAATTAATGTCTCCTGCCTCCCGAGTTAAGGGCTTACTGCTGTTCTGTACAGGAAGTTTGTAGAATCACAGTTTTATGCCTTGGCTTTTGTCCCAAGAGGGGAGGGAAAAAGACCCGGACTCGTGCTTTTAACTCCTAGGCCCTCCCTTGAGTTCCTAGCAGCCGCCCTGCACCCTCAGAGTGCAGGAAAGGAGTGAGTCAGGTCTGTCTGTCTTTCCTTTCCAGCTTCTCTCCCACCATACTTGAGAGAGGAACACGTAGAGGCATTTCCTTGCCAGGCCTGCCGACCCCTGCGTGGCGGCCTGGTGCTCCTCAGGGGAGTGGGCACATTACATGTGCCCACTGCAGAGGGACCAGCTAGCATAAAGACCCTCTCCCTAGGCCAGAATTGACAGAGAGGCAAAAATACTGAGCACAGCTGCAGCCAGAGACCCCGTGCTAGCAGAGCATGCCTTGTGCTTCATGTGTCGTCTTCTCATGGAGCTTGTCACCATCCATCCATTGTGGGGTTGTTCCTTCTGTGACCAGGAAGTTGTGGGTACTTCTGTGTCCTCAGGAGCCTAGCAGGCATGTTCTGATTGCATGCGAGCTGTGTAGCTTATTTCTGTCAAGATCAAAGGGATGCATTTAGCTCTCACCTTTGAGTCCTTAAAATTCTCTTTGCTCAGTCACCTACATTATTTCTTGATATTACTATGGAAATTAAATACACACACACACACACACAAAGTACACTCACATATCTTCATCCTTTACCCACCCACCAGGAAAAAAAAATACCTTTGAGTATATATTAAAAATAAAACAAATTGGAAAAGAAACTCCCCAAGGGTATCAAGCTGTAACATAATCGCGAAAGCCTGAAAACCTTACTGTTTTAGCAAAAAAAAAAAAAAAACAAAGAAAAGAAAAGATATATGTTAAGTAATAAAAATTGTGCTTGTTTGGAAATGTAAACTGTTTTTTAATAAAATTGCTTCTTAGGGGGATAAAAGGAAATGCTTAGGCGTAGTGCAGCCGTAACCTTTTGCCACATCCAGATCGATTTCCTGATAAGAATTATGGATATCGAGTGTGTAGTAGATGGACGTGTCACACATTTGTTATGTATAATTGTGCATGGAAACTACAGCACATACAGATACTAATTATGAGAAAGTGTATACACTAAATTTAAATCCTAATCACATCTGAGTTTCCTGTAGACAAAACAATTTGCTAGCCGCTGTTTGGATTCACCCTTTATTTTTGGTTAAGAGAAAACCATGAAAGTCAGCCTAGCGCAATTTGAAAAAGAATTGAGTGTGTTTAATTGGAACTGTCTGATGGAAAATTCACCAACGTGAGACTCAAACGCCCTTTGGACAGTGCAACACGGCGTGGAGCACGAGCAGTGGCTTTGCTCCTGTGTGCTCAGTGCTTTCGCCCTCTGATGAGAGGGGCCAGAACTCCGATTTCTTTCTCCATGGCTCCGTAGCTCACCTTTATAAAGTGTCTTTGAAATCTTTGCTTCTCAATCTTCATTTCAATATATATATATATTTGTTTTTCTTAATGGTATGGGCCATATGCGGGCCTGACTTCTCACCCTGAGAAGTTTCTTTGTTTCTGTTAAAGAAGCTACTGGATCTGCGCAACTCTTCAGTGCGTGTTTTCTAATTCTAGGCAGCTTTGTGTGCGATGCCAGGGGAGCAGAGCTCTGATTGCTTGTTTCTTTTCCGCAGCAGCAGCAGCAACAGCAGCAGCAGCAGCAGCAGCCCCCAGCCCCTCCACAGCCCCAGCCGCAGCCCCAGGCGCAGGCAGGCCCCAGGCTTCCCCCACGGCAGCCCACTGTGGCCTCCCCCGCTGAGTCCGATGAGGAGAACCGGCAGAAGACCCGGCCACGAACCAAAATTTCCGTGGAAGCCCTGGGCATCCTCCAGAGCTTTATACAAGATGTGGGCCTGTACCCAGACGAGGAGGCTATCCAGACTCTGTCAGCCCAGCTCGACCTCCCCAAGTACACCATCATCAAGTTCTTCCAGAACCAGCGGTACTATCTCAAGCACCATGGCAAACTGAAGGACAACTCCGGCCTGGAAGTGGATGTGGCGGAATACAAAGAAGAAGAGTTGCTGAAGGATTTAGAAGAGAGTGTCCTAGATAAAAATGCTAACACTCTTTTTTCGGTGAAGCTAGAAGAAGAGCTATCAGTGGAAGGAAACACAGACATTAATGCTGATCTGAAAGACTGAGATTAAAGTATTATTTTCATTCAACAGTGCCACTGGTATTTACTAATAAAATGAAAGTCCATCTTGTATTTGTTCAGAAAACCTTTGTTGTTCATTGTTTGGCCAATGAATCTTCAGAAACTTGCACAAACAGAACAGTTGGGAAAGGATAGTACAGACTGCACTAAATGTTTTACTCTGTTTTATAAACTGCGTGGCAGTCCCAGGTGAAGCATCAAGGATTGTTTGGTATTACAGTTTGTGTTCCGGGGTGCGCCAAGGCGTGTACCCCATAAGCATGATACCAGAGAATTAGTTTTTAAATTATTATTCTGGAGCCTCCCACAAGCATTATAACTTCTGTGATTATGATTTCCTTTCCTTCAGTTCTTTCTGTAGCACTTCACACTGATCTTTGAAAATGCGCCCCTATTTTAAAAAAGAAAAAAAAAAAAAAAGAGTTTGCTACTCTATTGTATGTTACAAAAGAACTATAGACTGTGGAATGCAGTTTAAAGATGACATATGCCAACAAATGCCTTGTATTATATGGCACTGCCGTAATTCAAATTTGTTTTTATTTTGAGAATAAAAGTTCACTGTAATTGTTTTTTTCATTCTCATTGTTAGTTTTTTTTTAAAAAAAAAGAAGAAGAAAATGTGAATCACGATTTAGTCTTCATTATTTATTTGTAGATCCTGCAGCGTCATGTTGTAATTAATTTTTTGGAAGTTTCCGTTAAATGCAATATTGCTTCTCTTTGTTACCATACTAATTGTTTTCTATTTATAAATGTATTTTGATGGGCAGTAAAACAAAGTGTCTTAAAAGTTTTAAATAGAGAAAATGTGCTTTACACAGTTGCCTATAAAAAGTGCTCTATGTTATCCAAGCAATTCATACTATAAGCTTCACTCTTCCTGTTGTATGCAATTTTTACTATCATGCAAATAAGCTTAGGTAAATAAACTAATAGATCACCTTAGAAAATTATGCAATTAATGTGAAAATAATTGATGTTTGCAATGTGTCTTCCTTTGGTTTACAATCAATTTTAAAGCTACATCTGTATAAAATTTCTGTATAAAGGTGTATTTCTTTTTTTATGAGTTTATGGCTATGAAAACATCAGCTATTTTGTTACAGCTGGCTGTTTTTATAAGTGTATCACAATTTTCTTTATGCAGAAATGTTCTGAATAGGAGTGGTTATTGACTGTAACTACACAATTAAAATTGTTTGTATGGTATGACATAGTAGGGTTTGTCTGCTTATGTGAAGTAGCTATCACAAAAGTTGGCCCTCGCTTAGATGCATGTTAATACTTGAAGATACTTTACAGATTTTAAAAAAGAACAACTGAAAAGTCACTTGAAACACTGTAAGTTGAAATCACAAACACATGCTCATTTTTAATTAGTATGAAATTTTATAGTGACAGTGATAACCTGTTTGAGGGTAACATTTTACTTAATAGGACAGTGAAGACTCCAACAGAAACATAATTCTAGTCTTTCATAGTTAATTAGAATTGATTCATCTGCTTTTGTTTCACAGTCCAGGTATGGCAACACTTCCTTAAGCTAAGGTGAATTTTTAAGGGCCATTGAACAGTAACATAAAATAGAGGAAAAATTGAAAAACTTAAAACCTTTTAAAGTCACTTCACTGCATAGTCATAGCTATAAGAATGACATGAAGAAAATAACATACTTGGAATTTCACTATGATCTTTAAAATGTGTGCAACATAAACCCTTAGTAAATATGATTACAGAAAGGATTGAGGCCAGTGTAGGAGTTCACAGTGGTTTTTTTGTTTTTGTTTTTGTTTTGTTTTTTGATCTTCTGCTTTGTCATCTTATAGCTCCCTAGGTGGGAGGGCTATCTGGACTCCTGGAGATGTGGTTCCATAGTCATCCTTCTTTTGCCTACTGTTGCCACAGTTGCCAGTGAGCTCATTGGTAGGCACATGGGCAACTTTTTCCTTAAACCAAATGGGATCCTTGAGAACTCTCCGTGATTCTTGAAAAGTTCCATTTACTTTTGAAGCTCAGCTTCCCTGATGGCAGCTGGTTTGTTGCAAACTCCTTTCTTTTTATGAGGAAAAGAAAAACTAAACTTTGTTTGCTAGAGTTCAGAAAAGTAATCATTTGAGCCAATGGAATTTGAATTAGGAAAATAACTAAATTTCATGTATTAAAATAGAAACTAGTATGCCATTAAGTTAAAAATGTGTCTTTCTGCTAAGTTCAAGAGAAAAGGCTTAGGTTGGCATCAAGTAGAATTGATGTCTTCTTTAAAACCAGTCCAACACTTAACATAAGGTGTCAGATAGATGGGAAATTTAATAAATTTTTGGAAGAAATAGGGTTGCGAGTACAACTTTACATTTTTAATAACCTAAATTCTTTTTGAAATGTTTTCAATGAGATGAATATATGTCCAATTTTGCTTTAAAATTACCACTTAGGTATATATTTTTTTAACATTTTAAAGTCAGCATGGTTTTTGCTGATGAGAATAAAGTGCATTTTTAATAAACAATGCTGGCCATGATGGCATGAGCAAGATTAGTTTCAGGGAAGAGGACAGATTTGGAAGATTCATCCAGGTGATGGTTATTTCCCGCAGTGTCCTTTATCGCCTTTGCCTGCTCTCTTTTGTTTTGTTGCCTGAAATTCCTTTAAGAAGCTCCATTGTGGCCAAGTATTTCAGAGATATTATAAGCTGGGCCTATGATCTAGTGCTTCGTGCTGTTCAAGACCTTTAGCAGAGTCAGGTAGTTTACGGGTAATATTCAACCTTGTGCATCTGAATCTGTCATGATTCCTTCACTCAGCACTTTGCCACTAATTTGTATTACACTCTGTGCCCGTATAATACTTGCACATTATGCAAAAAATAATGTTGATAGCATCTTCTTGCCAGACATTATGCAGAGTTGACACATAACCTTTGAGAACCAAGGTAACTAATATGTGTGCCCTAGTTGTATGGCACTTGATAAAAGTCTGTACATATTACATATAAGATGTGTATTGATTAGTATTTAGTCCTAAGGAATTCTGAGCTTAAGAATAGGTTTTTTTTTTTTCTTTACTGAATAGTGATAACTATATCTGTGTTTACCTAAAGTATATAGCTTGAGTAGAAAGCATTGAAATGGATCAGTAAAAATGAGAATCCCATACATTCCGTTACTAAATACTACCCTGTTCCCATTGTTCACATCTGGCTGGTATTAAGGTCCTTGATTGTCACAATATTTTCAATAAATGAGATATTCTGAACTGCCTGGTGATATTGTCGAGAAGAAATTAAAATGTGTGCACCATATAATAATAGTGACAAAAGTTGGACTGTTGTGTTAAAGCAAGCCAGAAATTTGCATGATGGTGTGGAAACCAACAGAAGTCCAAAATACTAGTCATCTAAGACAATATTGATTAGACAGTGTACCTTACAAATATATATTTTTTACTCTTTTTGGGGAAATAATGCGGATTGGGTGTGTCTCCTGAGGCAGTCCTTTTAATGTAAATATTAAATAGTTGCATGTCTTCAAAAAGTTGAACTCTGACCTATTTATGCACATTTCGATACATTATTCCTTTATTAAATGCGGTGGAAGGCAACTAACTGTTCAGGATATTATACCTGTCTCACAATACCATATGTTAAATAAAAATAGCTTGGAATTAATGTCTAAAGAAAGATCAACATTTTTAAGCCATTCTCACATAACCCCACTCATCTGGAAAAAAAATGTATATATATACTCCAAACTTAATTTTATCAAAAGAACAGTATCAAAATCCAGTCGCAGCGCTTCCTCCTTGTGTTGGCGTATGAAGACGTTTCCTAGCATCGGTTATTTTCAGCTGCCTGTTCCTATCATGCTCGTAACTGCCCTTGGGGCTGTTGCCTCACAGCAACTGAGGCTGTGGCTGATGAGGAAACGCAGTAGAACAGTACACTGGCTGCCTTGCCAGGTAAACATGTGCGGAGCAGCTCGAAAGAGACATATCTTGCCCAAAAAGTTCACTGTTGAATGTTATTTCTTTACTCTTGAATCAGAAATGTATTCAAATAAGTTTTTATCACAGTGTCCGAGTCTCGAATGCGTGCTGTACACCTTTAAAAAACATGATGTCTCGCATGCTGCTCTAACGTTGCACTCATGAAAGGAGCAGTAGTGTCTGCTTAATGACAGTGGTGGAGAAAGTTTTGCGTATTTACACATGTCCATTAATCCATTGCATATGCAGCGCTGTGACACAAATGAGCATTTGTCCAGAGTGTAAACCTGCTGAGCAGCATCTATATGGAAACAGGTTTCACAAATTCCACTTTTGTTTCCAGTTTCCTAGCATTGTCCTCAATGCATTTAAAATGATAACAGCATTTGTAGAGTGCTTCACTTTACCTTGCGTCAAGCTCTACTTTGCGTGAGGAGATACTTAGTAAGGACACAGAAATTCTTTCTTCAAAGACAAGGGAAGAAAATCTCTGATAGGTAAAGTGGTTTGATCAGCTGTGTTGTGTCCCGTTCTCAAACACAGCCTTCTACATTCAAATTTCTGTTTTCTCTTTAGTCTCTCAAATGTAGAAAGGACTAATTGTAACTCAAAATTTTCAGGAATGTGGAACAAATGTAAACCGTATTTTACATCTATGGAAAAGCTGACCATTAAGTAGTGAAAATCAAGTTTCATCATAAAATATTATGCCTAAAATTCTGCTCTCCTGGTGGGAGGTCAGCATACACCATGTACATTTTTAAAATAAACTGTACTATGGAAATGTTGAAATCAACATGAAAAAGTAAAGATAATGCACTCCTATGGATTCATCTCCCAGTGTAACAACCAACATTTTTCAGTTAATAAGCACTGAAGAAAACTTGTTAAAATTAAGATGAAACCAGTACAAAACACTGAACTATTCAGTGGTTTTTGCCCACAACGGTATGATGATGTCACCATATTTTTGCAAAGTAATGAGATTTCTGATTTTTAGGGAAAACATTAAAACTTGAGGTTGTTCCTCAGAACAGTTTTTGAAAAGCCAAGTTTTAGAAGCAAAACCTGTGAGGATTCCGCAAATATTTGCCACATAAAAAGAGACAAACCAGCCTCTCTTTATTTATAAACAATACGTGCTTTCATATCATTGTTGAAGCTAAAGTACATAATTTTCAGTTATGCATAATAAAATATGTAATTAAGCAACATTCCTTGGTGGATTAAAGAATTAAAAGCTTCAGGTGCAGAAAAGAATTTGTTGGCATTTTCTTTTTCAAGGTGGTATTTTGAGGTGTTACTTTTCATTTTCCTTTGACATCTTATACACAAATAAATAGACAGAAACAGGTGAGAAGCAAAGAAAATGAAAAATTGGCTTGACTACAATAGGCCTGAAAAACACAGGGAGAGTATCTGCAACATGCCCAAGAAGACTAAATTAAAAAGGACCGAAATATTTGCCTAGGGAGAAAAAAAAAAAAAATCTTTGGATGGAGTAATGTGCTTCAAGAAGGAGAAATAACATAATAAAAACATAACCGTGTTTAGTTACTCATATATTTCAAGTTATATTACATTAATTTATACTCCAGTACAGTCTAGTAAGCTTATTTTTTAACTTAAGAAATTAATCAATAATTCTTTGCTATAGTGAAGTTAACAGAGGCATATGGTATCAATAATTTTTTAAAGGATATCACATCAAATAAAATTAAACCATTCAAGTGTCAGGATTATTCTAAAAGAATTATCCTACTGATATTCTAAGAAGAAAATAATGTTAAATGAAAGTCTACGCTTACTATCAGCAGGATTTTGCGGTGTCTAATTTTTTTTTTCATGTAGTGCTTAAACTACAAGTAATAATCATGTAGCTTCAAGGCAATGCACTGTCATGAGATCCTGTATAATGCTAGATGTACCAACAAACAAATTTAGGTATAGGCCGGCCAAATAGCTCATCAGATTAAAGCGCTTGCAAGCAGGCGCAGGGCCCAGGGGTTCAATCCTCAGGCCTGCCGTGCCAGCCCCATCCCTCCGGGTGTGCTGAGACAGCCATTGAGACTGGGAGTGGTGGCATGCACCTGTAATCCCAGCTCTTGGGCGGCTGTAAACAGACAGATCACTACAAGTCCGATCTAATAGTGGGACCCTGAATACCATGTAGACCCTTCCCCCCAAAAAAATTTATTTATAACTGACATACAATGAATAATTTAGACTGCACAATTTGATGTCTTAACGTATCTGTCAAAAACATATGACATATGATATCTGTGTATACACAAGCCCTGGAAAAGTAAGGCGAGTATCATTCCAGTAAAACTTTCCTTGTCCATGATTGTAATAATTCTTGTGTTTCATCCTTGCATCCATCATCAACCCCATAAAACCACCAGTCTGTTTTTTTCACTCTGGACTAGTGATATATTACAGAACCTTATATGAACAGAATCACTCAGAATATACTACTCTTCTTAGGCTTTTGTTCACTCAGCATAATTATTATCATACTCATTCCCGTTCACTCCTATGTATTGTGGAGGAATTGTCTTTGTTGTCCTCTTTGTCCCTGGGATAAGACACCAACGTGAACCACCCTCTGACTGAAGGGAGGAGAAGTTTATTTTGTCCTACATGTTGTAGAGAGTTCAGTCCATAGGTGGCTGGAGGTGAGGCAGCGTGGCACAGCACAGGGCCATAATGGAGGTGACGTGGCTGCTGTGGTGGTGGGAAGGAAAGCCTGAAGGTAGGCGCAGGGAAGGGGGGCGCACCTGCTAGGCTATGCCCCCGTGGCCTGGCTCTTCCGGATGCCCCAGTAATCTCATCACCTGCCAAAGCCCCAGCTATGATTGCTTGGAGGATTTTGGTTTTGCTTTGCTTTGTTTTGGGAGGATAGTTATCAAGATCTAAACCCTAACAGTAATATGCCCACTTACAGATTTATTTCCCTTTGCTTAGCCATTAAGTGTCTGATATATATTTTATTTTTTTTATTCTGGGACTTTTAAAATTTATATTATTATTATTATCGTTACTATTATTATATTTAGTACAGTGTATACAGGGTCTCACTACATAGATTGGACTCATAGTGATCCTCCTGTTTTCAGCCTCCCAAGCATTGGGATTACAGGCACACGCCACCATGCTCAGTCTCCGGCACATGGGAGATCGAACCCTGGTCTCTGTATCTGCCTAAGCAGGAACTTTAGTCTTGCCAGCCCTTACTCTGGGATTATTACAAATAGAAGATTTGTATGCATGAATTTGAATGGTCAATTTGCTTACATTCCTCTTAGGCAAATTCCTACGTGTATATACTGTGTACATTATAGCTATATGTTTAACTTCTTAAGCAACTGCAAAACTTTCCCAAAGTGGTTTTGTGTTGACACCAGCAGTCTGTGAGGGTACTTATTGTGTCACAGTCCGGCTGATACAGTGGTGTCTCAGTTCACGAACTTAATGTGCTTTGCTATTCCAGAAAAGAAGAACATATTTGTGTCTGTACAGAAGGACCGCTGCAGTCCTGTTTGTCACCGCAGGTAGAGTCTGAGAACAAACATTTTTATTAGATTGTTTTCTTACTATTGAGTTTTCAGAAGCCTTAATTTTGCTGTTTTTACCTTTGTAACAACCATGCTCTCTTGACTACAGTAGCTTTTTAATGCCTTCAAGTCAAGTGATCTAAGTCTTCAAAATTCCTTCTTTGAAGCTATATCTGCCTGTTTTCACTTCCCTTTGAATTTTAGATTTATCTTCTCAATTTGTATCTGCCCCAAAAATCTGCTGGATTTTGATGAAGTTCAGAGATCTTTTTGGGGAAAACTGGCACACTAGCCACATAAATTCTCTCTATGCATTATATTTTTCAGAAGAGTTGAGAAGTGTATTAGCCAGAAAATGGTGTCATTCTTGAGTCTGTGTTTCAGTAGTGTAAAGAAACTAATGCATTCATTCCTACTGTTACCTTGGCCTAAAGGACAACCTAAAACCAGAGATCCTACACCTTATTGCTCAACAGTAAATATTCTATAAATTTAGAATATTATTGACTAGAAACTTTACCCCTTCTTGATAAACTCTAGAAGTGTTAATATTCTTGGCAAAATTATTTTTGCACTAATTGCTATATCCATCTGCTCTGTGAGATTGATTAGACTGTGATAGCGTTCGCTCTCCTGCAATCAGGGCTTCCCAGCCCAGCAGAACACTACAGCGATCTTGCCATCCTGAGGCGAATGCACCTCTGAGGATGGTGAGCTTTTCCTGGGAGGATGTGAGCTAAAACTGCACTTGGCTTGATGGCCCTTTGGGAAATAATTCAGTCTAGAGTGAGGCCTGTTGAAGTAAACCAAGACCCAAGGGAGTAAAATGATTCTTTTCTAGCCAAAGAACCTTCACTATTTGATAAAAGCTTTCTTCTGCAGACCTGGTGGTTGGGTGCCATAGCCTGGGGACATATTCTCCTGAAGACTGGAGAACCAAGGTCCAGCAAAGCATCTAGTTCTCTGTGGTGTGTGTGTGTGTGTGTGTGTGTGTCTGTGTGTGTCTGTGTGTGTCTGTGTGTGTCCCTGTTATGGTTTACATCTCGTTGTCCCCCCAAAGCCTCATGCAATCATGGGGCGGGGGCTTATAGAGTTTGAGACTTGACTCATGATCCACTGGGATTATGTGTTTTAGTACTGATGGGATTATAGGTCTGAGTACTTCTGAGATTATGGGTGTAGCCTAAGGTGGATAGGCTGAGGCAGAGAGCCTGAATGTAGTATAAGGAGAGACAGAGAGACAGACTCAAGCCTGGTTCCGTTGCCTCTGTTGCCACTGTTGCTGTTCCACCGCCATGAACTGCTGCTCTCTGCCCTGTTCCACTCAGCCTTGGGCCAGCCCAATATGGATTGAAACCTCCAGTACTGTGAGCTAAATAAACCTTTCCTTACTTCATTTTGAGTGTCTGGTATTTGTCCCAGCAACGAGAGAAAAGTAACTAAGACAGTCCCCTCTCTCCTCTCCTCTTCCTCTCTCTCTCTCTCTCTTTCTCTCTCTCTCTCTCCCTCTGTCTCTCCTTCTGTCTCTCCCTTTCTCCCTTTCTCCCTCTCTCCTCTCTTCTCTCTCTCTTCTTCCTCTCTCCTCTCTCTCTTTTCTCCCTCTCTCCTCTTCCTCTCTCTCTCTCCCTCTTTCTCTCTCTCTATCTCCCTTACTCCCTCCTTCCCCCTCTTCCTCCTTCCTTCTCTCTCCCCCCTCCCCCTCTGGCTCATGAAGCCAGCACAGACTGAGGAATACTGCTAATGTGGAGCTGGAAAGGCAGCTCCATAGCCTAATTGCTTTCTTTTTGTCTTTTTGACATACAGTTACGCAGTTCAGACTGGCCTTAAACTCACTGTGATCCTCCTGCCTCAGCCTTCCCAGTGGGGGGATCATGGGTGTGCATCACCATGCCCGGCCTGCACAGCCTAATTCTATTTGGGTTGTATGCAATGTATATTTGAATTTGCTGATTGTTTCTTAAAATTAAACCTATTATAATATCCTCTGGGTAAATTAAAAAAAGGAAACCACAAGAAATACTTAAAGTAAGATTTTTACCTAAGATTTTCAACAAATGTCTGCCATCACAGTCCTGTCCACGCAGCCTTCTGTATCAGAACGTGGGTACAGAACATGGGTACAGAGCAGTGCAGCTTTCCACATGGAGCAAGCAACTAGGCTGCGCACATCCACTGTGGAAAAACAACTTCTGCATAAGTCCCAAGAAAAGAATCTTAAAGTATTTTGGCGCCAGTTGGACTTAATTATTAACTGGGCTGGATCAAGAGCCTTGGGGGCTGGGGGCACTGATTGGGTCCTGGGGCGCAGTACCTCGCAGTGAATCACCCTGACGGTGCTCACGACCAAACGTGGAGCTGGGAGGCGGGTTCCAGTGTGAGGAAGGGGGGCCTGGGATGTGCTTTGGGCAAGGGGCCTCTTCCGGCACTCATCCCCAGGCGCTGCTCAGGGCTGCTTAGAAGTCCCCCGCAGCTCTACTGTGTCAACCCCTCTGTCTGCTGTGACGGTCCTGCTGTGGAAGCCACTGGTGACCTCTGAGCCTGTGAGCCTAATGAAACCCCCTATTCTCTAAGCTGTGGCTGTGAGGCACTGGGTGGCCGTCATGGGAAAGTGGCCAGTATCATTTCATTAAATACGGTGCTTGCTTTCTATGTGCCAGGCAGGGCTGGGTTACAATCACCATTGCCAGACTTCTTGTGCTTTTATCAGCCAGGGAGCTATCAGTGGAATCCTAGTGAGGAGTTGAAAGTTCTAAGCCCTCTTGACAATAAAATGGTCACCCTCACTTTTCTCATCAGAGCAGGGTTAAAAAAAAATACAACCCACTGAAACAAAATTTGAAGAACATCCAGAAACTCATTAATGCAATCCCCAAAATATCCAAGTTTCCATAAAAAAGTAATTAGCCATATACAACTAATCATGTATAATCACAATGAAATAACTATGCAAATCCCAAGAAAACCTCAAACTTCATGTAAAAAAATCAATCAATAAGGGTTAGAGAGGAGGGAAAGAAGCGTAGATAGAGTCCTGAGGGGTCTTGGTACAGTGAAACTACTCGGCAAGACACGATAATGACAGATGCACAGAGTTGTCGGCTTGTCCCAAGTCGTGACGAGCACACCTAGGCCGAATGCTGGTACTATTGGCAGGTCGGGACTCCATGGTGTCACTGTAGGCTCACCATCGGCACCAGATGGCCCACTTTGGTGAGGGTGTTGATACCGAGGGGTCTCCATCCATGCCGTAACAATGGGTGCAGACCCCATCTCCGTCCCACTCACTCAACTCGGCTGCAGACCCACAACTGTGCGAACCCACAGAAACGGCTCTAAAAGTCCAGTAAAGGTACTTTCAGCCCAGTTAAGTTTGAGTTAATACAAGTTGCCAGCAAATAAAGTTTTAAAATTTCTCATGATTATGAGGAATAATAAACCATTGGTTCATTGGAACAGGGAGATTTGTCACAATTGCTATGTTCCAAAATATATAGGGCGTTTTTGTTTTCTCCACTTTTAGAAAAAGGGTAGAGAGAAGAATTGCTGTGTGTAGAAGCCCATTTTCTAAAGCACAATAAGCACTAAAAAATTGTATGTGAAGACATTGAGATTATAGATACACGAGAATTATCCACCTTGTTTTCGTGATGTGGTGGCTCAAGCTCAGGCCCCGTGCGTGACAGGCAGGAGCGCTGTCACTGAGCGAGGAGCCCCTGTTCCCAGCATGGATTCTAAGCCTGCTGCAATGCACACTTAGAAACACGCTTGTGAGACGTCAAACGAGCCTCAGCAAAGGAATGGACGCTCTGCACAGGACCAGAAGGAAAACGTTAGAACTGAAAAATGAGAAACACCGAGCAGAAAGATGTTAATAGCAGACTAAAGGAGACAGGAGACGAGGTAGGCGTACAGAAGACAGGACTTAAATCTGAACAGGGAGGAAAACGCTAAGCAAACACGCACGCAAGTAAACATTCGGAGATCTGCACGGTTCGCCGTTCGTGTCATTGGAGCACCAGAAAGAGGAAAGCGAAGGCAAGGTTGAAAACTCACTTGAAGAGATAATGGCTGAAAGTTTCTCAAATGTAGCAGAAACTCACAAAACCGCAAATTTAACAAGCCAAACAAACCTCAAACAGGATAAGCCTCAAGAGATCCCTGCCAAGTCAAACTTCTGAAAAGTATCGTTGAGGAGATCATCTTGTAAACAACGAGAGAGAAAACAGCACCTTACATGAAGGGCTTAAGCAGCCCGAAGACAAGCAGACTGCTTGTCAGATCCTGGGAAATTAAAACCGAGTTACACCGCAATTTTCAAGTACACAAAGTAAAAACTGTCACACAGAGGTTGTGGAGGAGATAGGAAGAGAAAGAACTTAGTCATAAAAAGAAATCACAAGGGCTCCCTGTGGCAAAGGAAGCATTCTATATTTTGATTTTATTAACTTCAATGTCTTCTTGCTGATATTGTGCTAAAATATTAAGATGTTTCCCTTGAAGAGAACTCTGTAAGAGTATATAGATCTCTATATACATCTCCGGATGCAAATCCAGATATCTTATAATAAAAGTTTAAACATAAATTACTGAATTAAAAACATAATTATTGTATGATCCATAATTTCAACTTTTAGATACACATCCAACAGAATTAAAATGCGTCCTTTTTTTAAGGGTGCGTGTGTGTGTGTGTGTGTGTGTGTGTGTGTGTGTGTGTGTGTGTGTGTGTGCAGGGTCTCACTGCGCAGCTCAGACTCATAGTGAACCTCTTGATTTCTGCCTCCCTAGTGCTGAGATTGCAAGTGTGCGCCCCCACGCCTGGACTCCAACCAGCTGCTGGGGATCGAACTGCGGTCCCTGAGGCCGCCCAAGCTTTCCCAAGCAGGCACTTTAGACCACTGAGCCATCCCGCCGGGGCTCCACTGAGCACACCCTTCTACTGCCCATTAATGGCTGCTTGAGTTAATTTATTGTGGGGTGCTCCTGAATCTTGGGTTGCTGCAGTACACAGCATTTCTGTGACAATGACTAACAGAGAGTCTACATTTTATCAGCCCAATAAAAGGAAACACAAACAAGCAGGGTTATTATGACAGGAGGAAGGTAAAGCTAATGGGTAATATTATAATCTTATTAAAAGAATTCTGACCATGCTCATTATCTTGAATAAGATCTGAACCAAAAAAACCATTCATTATAAACACAACCACAGACCAGTGAAATTAAGGATAAGTTCTTTGATGAGAATAGCCCTGCATTATTTCTAAAAGAGAATCAGGAAGGAAGTGACTTCCTTCTGCTATGACCTCTGCCATGCCATTTTGCCCTGTAGCTGCCCACAGCGTGGCCAAGTAAACCTCTCTTCCTTTAGGTTGTGAGTGTCAGGTATTGTGTCTCAGGGATGAGACAGTGATGAAGACAGATGCTTCTGGGTTTCTTCAGTAGTATAGCAGTTGGTATTCCTAATATAACTTTATTTATAAAAAGTTACTCACTGGAACATGACATATTAGAAACGGGATTGAATTGGAACAGGTTGACTGAAGGTATTCCAAGCAGTCCCTTACCTGGGAGCATTAATGGCCCATGCACTGACTAAACTATGCTTCTTATGGTGTGCTCTGGAGGGGAATATCCTTGGTGCTTTTTAGAAATGCACAGTTGTAAATTTCTGGGGGTCGATTTTGTATCAGCAAAGCACCAGGAGGGTCATTCATGCTGAAACTGCAGGGACGCCCTATTCTCCAAAGCACGATTCTGTGAGCAGGGAAAATATGGCATACTGGAGAACTATTTTTTTCCATTTGAGAAAAACCAACAAGAGCTTGCTAGTTTCCACATCAAAGCCCCACTAAGCATATGCATTTCGTTCTACTCTGCTCTCTCCAAAAAGTAGAATTTGAGGGAGAGCAGGGAGCATATACCAGGATGTCTTAAAACCAATGGCAAGTCACAAGTACAAAAAGAAATCTGCATTCAGAAGAATGCTACCAAAGTATAGGAAGAAAGAAAAAAATACTTCTAGGATACTTACTCCAAATCTTTATTTCTGAGGTTAGTTTGAAGTTGTTAAATTATCTTTTAAAACATAAGGCCCTTTCCCCGTTCTCTTTTTTTTTTTTTTTTTAATTATTTTATTTTATTTATTTCTTGTTTCGGAACCTTTGTTTGTTTATTCACTCATTTCTATGGCCGGCTCAGCCCACCCCGAGGGCAGGGCTGGCGCAGCATGTGGTGCCGGGGATCGAACCGTGGTCCCTGAAGCCGCCCAAGCTTTGCCAAACAGGTGCTTTAGACCACTGAGCCATCCCACCAGGCCCCTCCCCGTTCTCTAAAATAGGATGAATATTAATGAATGTGGGGTGGAACGGAAATTCTATTCACAAACCAAGGTGACAAACCAAAGTCATCCAAAAGGCTTCCCAAACACTAGACTTCTAACATGCAAATGTTTTCTTTGTAATATTTCACTTGAACATAAACATATAATAAGTTCACTTTCACTACAAACATACAGGAAAAGCATCTTTACTGATGGGTCTTAGGCATTTATGCTGATCTGGATTGAATATTTTCCACTATATATTTTCACATTGGGGATATTCAAAATATATCTTGAAATATAACAGCATTGCACTAGAAATCAGTAATATAAACATCTTTAAAAATAAATTAACCAACTAATAAATAATCCATGAATAAATGAGGAAATCTCAAAAAACTATTTTGAAGTGAACAAAAATCAAAATATGTCATAGCTGAAACAGCTTAGAGTAGATTTATAATGTAAACTGCTTACAGTAGAAAAGAAGGGAAGGTTTAACGCAATAATTTGAGTTACAATTGTTAGAAACTAGAGAAAAAAAAAAAAGGTATGTGTCTTAGTTACTTTTTACTCATTTCTGGGACAAATACTCAACATTTAAAATGAAGGAAGGAAAGGTTTATTTAGCTCACAGTTACTGGAGGTTTCAGTCCATATTGGGCTGGCCCAAGGCTGAATGGAACAGGGCAGAGAGCAGCAATACAGGTGGATCACTATGAGTCCGATCTAGTAGTGAGACCCTGAGCACCCTATAGACCCTTTCTTAAAGTACAAAAAAAAAAAAAAAAAAAAAAAAAAGCACCCAAGATTAGAACACATTTTAATAAAGAGCAAAGCAGAGTGTTGAAAAGGTATTTAATATCACTATCCATTAGGTAAATGCTAATTAAGTACCCAGTTTAATTATTGCAACATACCCATTAGAATATCACGTATAAAATATACTAAAAATAACAAATGTCTTAGAGGACATGGGGCACCTAGATCTCTGATACTTTCATAGAGCAATGTGAAGCAATAATTATTCTGGAAAACTGGTTGCCAGTTGCTTATAAGTTCAAACATATTCAGCATTCAATGCCAACTATCTACCCTAACAAAATGAAAACTTAGGACCACATGAAAATCTGCACACAAATCTTTGTAGCAGCTCTGTTCAGTGTTCAAAATCAAAAACAGCCCAGATATGCTCTTAACATACTATATCATAAGTCCATGCTGTAGACTACTGCTTAGCAATAAGACATTTGATAACTGAAACAAATTCGACCAGTCACCAAAGCATTATGATCACAGAACAAAGCCAGTCTCAAAACAAGTTATATCCTATGCAATTCCACTGACAGTTTACTTATTCTATATTTGCTATTTCACCTGGTTGCTAAAATATTTGCCATACTCATATCAATATTTGGGGGATTTTTAGGGGTTTTATTTTTTTGAAAACCATTCTTTTTGACACTCTTTTTACTTTTACTTGATATTGTGTGCTTTCAGATGAGATAAAAAGTCAGTACCTTTCCTTCATGTGACCTAAGATTTTCATTCTTTCACTGGCAGATGCCTCCTTTGCCCACAGCCACTGCCATTAACACCTAGAAATGTTAAAAGCATCTGAACCAATATGATATCCCAGTATCTTATTATTGACTCAATTAGTTAATATCAGACCTGGCAGAAGTTGCTGGTGTTATTTGAAATCTGTACATAAATCACCACTACGTGCTCTTGCTTAGCGTTTTTCTCCACTTGGTAGTGTAAATCTATAGAATGCTGGAAATGTTACACTTTCATTTCTAATCTTAATTGACTTGGTGTTGTACACAAGTGGCCTTTTCTACACTAAAACCACCAAAGACGCTGGATGTGCAGTGACTTAGAATTATGGAGATCAAGGCAATGCCTAGGAAAAATAAATCATCTTTCTTTAGAAAATGGAAGGGTTTCGAAGAAGCAGAAATGTATACCACCAGAAAACATATTTCTGACACCCAAGTCAAAAACCTGGGGATAAAATAGTAAACCAATAAGAAACAGAGGCGAATTTCTGGACTGAAGGAGGAGCCGAAAACGATCGTCACCTGGGAGAGTCTAGAACCTTCCCTGGGTGGAGCAGGGCTGGGCACCAGCAGTCTACTAGGAAGACACTAATGGGCAATCTTGAGCCCTACTTCCTTTTCCTCCTGTGTAGGTAGTTGTTCTCATGTGCTTTGAGGACAGATAACTTTGTGGAGATTTGAAGCAGCTCAGTAGATAATGTGAAATAGAAAAAAGTAATAATTTGTAGAGCACTAAGTAGCATTTATTTATTTATTTATTTCATTTTGTATTTAGCACAGGGTCTGCAGGGTCTCACTGTGTAGCTCTGACTCATAGTGAGTCTCCTGTTTTCGGCCTCCCAAGAGCTGGGATTACAGGTGTGTGCCTCCAAGCCTAGACTCACACTAAATTGCTGTCTTAGCATGCCGGGGAGAGAGGGGGGGGGGGTTGGGGAAGGAAGGGGCTCTGGCAAGGCATGCAGGGAATCAAGTTCCTAGCCCCTGCGTCTGCCTAAGCGGGTGTTTTAATCCACGGAGTTATCTGGCTGGCCCCATTAACTAGCTTTTAAAAAGACAAGATGATATGATTTCATCCCATTCATATCCGTTTCACTCCTACAAAGTCACTGAAGGGGAGTGAAAGCACAGGTACACATGGGGACTTGTGCAGAAAGGTTCCCAGCACCTCAGTCATAAGCACTCCAAAGGGTAGGCAACCGAGATGGCTATCAGCTGGTCAGTGAGCTAACAGGTTGTGGCACATCCATACCGTGGAATACTACTCAACAACAAAAGGAATGGTTTATTAATATATAAAGCAGCATACAAGGTCAATTGCAAAACATAGTGAATGAAAGAAGTCAGACATAGAAGAGTATTTATGGTGTGACTCCAATTAGATGCAATTGTATCACTGGCAGAAAAAGTCTGGTCATTGGAAGCAGTGGTGGCTGAGGGCAAAAATGTGTGGAGATCAACTACAAAGGGGTCTTGAGGGATTTTTTTTTTTTTTTAATGTACTTTAGTACAGGGCCTACAGAGTCTCACTACACAAACTGGATTCATAGTGATCCTCCTGTTTTCAGCCTCCCAATCGCTGGGACTAGTAGGTGCATGCCGCCACGCCTAGTCTCAATCAATGTCACAGGACATCCTGGGGCTGGGGTTGGCACGGCAGGTGGCCTCTGTGTTCTGCCTAAGCAGGCACTTTTGTCCACAGACCTATTTGGCCTGCTCTTATGAAATTTGCTTGGAACAATGAAAAATTACTGCTTCAGGGAGGAAAATTTCTAACAGGTTCACTGGAAAGAATAATTTTTATCTTTGTGGTTATTGATATTTTACAGTGCTGATGTTCAAACTCAGGGCCTCATTCATACTAGGCAAATATTCTACTACTGAGCTATATTGCCAGCCCCTTTTAAATGTTTTACTCTCAGACAAATTCTCACTAAGTTGTCCATGTTGGCCTCAAACTCGTGATCCTCCTACGTCAGCCTTCCAAGTAGCTGAAATAACAAGCATATGCCACTTACGTAGTTTTTCTTTTAAGCACAATGATCAGAGCTCTTCCAAAGGACAACCCAGTAACAGCTAGAATTTTAGTCAGAGAAATATCTTGACATCATTTAAAACAGAAATGCAACAGGTATAAACTTTCTTCATTCCCAACCAGTTATATTTGAAGGCACAATCTAAGACCCATCTCTGTGTCTAAAGTGTGTGAAACAAAGAAAAACCAGCAAATCTACGTGGGTGCAAAAATTAATTCAGCCACAGCAGCAGAGAGGCTGAGTATGAACGTAGGTCATGATGATAAGATCAGGAGTGTTCTTTTCTAGTTTAATGGACAAAGCCTCACAGTGATTGGGTGGTTTAACCAAACATACCAAGGAAGGTGAGACAAATATAAGAGATACACACAGGTGTGTGTGTGTGTGTGTGTGTGTGTGTGTGTGTGTGTGTGTGTGTGATAGCTTCCTGCTCACAGAGGGTTATGTCTACATCTTAGAACAATAGTCACTGAGACTTCGTGTTTTTTTTTAAATTAAGTATATAGATACACTTCAGTTATATACAATAATCACATCCACCATGGGGAATCTGTACCTGTGCATGATATTCTTTGATTTGTGAGACTTTGACATATACATCCACTGTTGTTAGCCAAAAGAAACTAAAAATTAGCCAAAGGTTGATAAAGAATGATGTAAAAATCAACATGATATTATGTGATCAAATATTATTAGAAAGAGGTATAGAGAAGAGTTTTACTTTTGTATAAAGTTTATTTTTTAATTATCAAAGCAAAATATTAACAGAGAAGTTTATTTTGCAAGATAAAAGTTTAATGCCACCTTCTTATCTGGACTGTTTTTTTTACTTGGTGCATACCCTCATTATTAGCCTAGAATAATAAAGATTTGTTTAGTTTACTGGAGTTTTAGGTTATTTATAATTATATATTATAGTTGTGCTTATGAAAAAATAAATTGAAGTCTTTGGTGGGTAAATGGATGCAACAAGAGACTGCACTGGTGTAAGTGAAATACGTCAGACCCACGCGTACAAACATCCTATTGTCTCATCAGTGTGAGAACCTAAAAGAGGTACAGTAGATACTGTGAAAGGGAAATAATTGTTCAATGGGAAGGAAAAAGTGGGATGAGAAAGAAGGGGAAAGACATAGTTACGTATATATGCAGGATAGTTTGGATAATTGTACTGTTGATTTCTGCTGGTCTGTTGAAAAGAGCAGTTAACACTTATGTTTTTTAATCTTTTATTCCTTTTTTTCTTTTTAGTTTCATATAACTTTATTGTTCCTGTTGTTTTGTTCTTTTTTAAAACAGATTTTGCAGGTTTATATCAAGTAATCTGAACAATTAATTTAAGATAACATAATGCAATACAGCAACTATTGTTGAATTCTTATTATTTAGTTTAATGAAATTTTGTTTTGTTTCTAATGCTTTTTTTACTATTTTATAATCTTTAAAAATAAAAAAATTAAAAAAGAATTTTATAAGTGAGGATAATCAAATAGATCTTGCAATATATCCATTACTAGCCTTTTGTCTGTTTGTTTGTTTGTCTTTTGAGACAGGATCTGGCTATGCAGTTCAGGTTGGCCTTGAGTGCACATTGTAGCCCAGATTTTTTTTTGTAGTTTTTTTAAAAATTCATTTTAATGAGAAAAAAAGATAAAACAGCAATGAAATACTTTCAAAACAAATTAGTAGGACAGTTAAAGCAATTAATACAATGCATATTGTTGTCTTTATACTAGTGATCCAGAGGAGAAGATGCAGACCTAATTCTTATCTAAACAATATTAGTACAAACTTTTATTCTCAATGAGCTAAGAGAAAATAGCTGTATATCTATCCTAACTTGCTTTGCATACATATACATTTTTTTCATGATTTAATATTTTTATTATTTAAATTTAACGATGGTTATATTACCTATTTTCATCATCAGATCAGTTTAGATTAATAGATATAGGTATATAAGATTGATCAAACAATTAAACATTAACACTTTCAGTAAACATTACTTTTTTTTTTCTTTTCTCCTTTCTTTTTTTAAAAGTTGACACATTGCATATTGTCCTCACAATAGTTCTACAGAGCACAGTGTGTGGGCATGACTCACCTCCCTATTGATGTTGCTAAGAAAAAAAAAAAAAAGAAAAGAAAATTCTTCTCTTTGGACTAAGAGGAAGAAGATGCATACACAGTCAAATGTTCTGCAATTGCAGTGGGCCACCAGTGAAGCTTGTAATGTTGGAGGCTATTGATCTAAGCCTCCTAAAGCTCATCTCACCAATCTAGCTCTGCATTGCATGCATTGTAATTAAGCTTCCCCCCCACCCCGGGTGATCAAGGGCAAGTCAAAGCAAGACCTGTATAACAAAATATTCATTTTTTGTATCTTTCAAGGTCAAATCCCCTCAGGATTAACTTTGGAACCATATACAGTGCTTTGTGGAACGGTTGTCAGTGTCAGCCTTTGGGAGGAGTCACAGCCATTTCTTGGCCAGTTTGCTTTCTGTGAAAGCCTGAGAGAATATTTTTCTCTGGGTGACTCTCCTCAGATACACTATAGTTCATTTATTCCTTTCCTTTGAGATCCCATAATCTCCTTGACCAGAAAATTTGGAACACCTCTGAGTTATAGGATATTACAGCACAGGTTCTTTTATATCCTGAGTCCTTATTGACCTTGAAGGGCTAGGGCCAAAATATTGGCTATCCTCATAGCCCTTCTTTTTCTCCACTTTTTGGTCTGTTAACTTACATTCTCAACCCTCCAGCAGAAAAGCTTTGTGATACTATTACTGTATAACAGAGGTACTTGAGATGTATGATGGGTTCGGTACTGGAGCTTGAGCAGGAGGGGTTCAAAAAAAAAAAGGAAAGGGGAAGGTGGGCCAAGGATCCTGACCCAGGGACAGGGGACCAGGACAGGAAGTGAGGTGCAGGAACGCAAAACAGGAGCAGAGGACCCGAGGGACCTTACCTGGCGGGTGCGTGGGCCTCCAGACTGGTCTTGAACTTGCACCAATCCTGCTGTCTCAGCCTCCCAAGTATGCTACCAAGCACAGCTTTACAAACAAAACAAAAAAACACAAGGTTTTAGTATATAGCCCAGATTGGCCTAGAATTTGTAATCTTCTTGGCTCATGCTGAAAACTGCTGGATAATTTTTAAGCCTTTTTTTGTGGATTTCAATAGTTATTAACCAGAAAAAAATCCATGATTAAGTTAGTTGATCTGTGATAACAGTTCTACCAAATGAAGTTGACAGCACACACATTTTTCAGAACTGTTTCACTGACGGCCTCTTTTGAAAGGTAGCATGTCATATAATTTGTGTTTCATGTAATTTGTACTTAACAAAGCATTACTTAAATAAATTTCTTTATCAGAAACCTGGGGGCCAGGGAGATTAATTAAGATTCAGCCCTACACAGCTAATTTGTAATGATTACAGACCAGAATTTATAAATAAGTGTCCAGTAATAGAATATCTATCAAAAAATGAACATTTTGGTTGATCTATTGATTACTAATAAAAATCTGGCCATTGGCAATTTCAGAAACATAATCTATATTGCAGCATTGTATTTTGTCAGCGATACAAATGGGAATCCTTTTTGATCTCAGAGAAAAATAAGAGGAAGACTAAAAAAAAAACCTTGGCACGGATCTTGACTGAGTGACACCTGAACTCTGGGATCTCAAGGGACAGTATTGAATGAAATCGATGCCTCAATAAAGGTAGATGCATGCAAATCATTAGCAAGTTCTGCACTTGAGAAAACCAGTGATATGGCTGATCAGAAGTTGTTGATGGAATCCTACTGTGGTATTAAAGAATACATTTTTGGTAGTGTACACAATTCTCTATTAGACCTTCTATTGGCTCACAAACCATATTCATTTAAGAAGTAGTCTATTTGGTAGCACTTCGCTTGAAGCTCTGACCTCTAAAATATATGAGATAATCATCATTTCTCTTTGTTAAAAAGGAGAAGATGTATCTCTTCCTTCATCCCCAGGTTGGAAGCTATACCAAGGTTACCCATCCTCTCTCTCTCTCTCTCTCTCTCTCTCTCTCTCTCTCTCTCTCTCTCTCTCTCTCTCTCGTGTATTTATTCATTTACTTGGTACAGGGTCTCTCTACGCAGATTGGACTTGCAGTGATCCTCCTGTTTCAGCCTCCCTGGAGCTGGGATTATAGGGGCATGCTACCATGCCTGGTTTTGGTGGCAGGCAGGGTACGTCCGGAATTCTGGGACCTGCATGACATGTGGTACTTGGGATCGAACCTAGTAGGCACTTACCAGGTAGGTGCTTATCGCCCTGAGTTATCTCCCCAGGCCAAGTCTCTGTCTTTTGTTTTAAGGCTCAATCTGTGTATAAGACTAATAGAAATGGGTCCTCAACAGTTTGCATATAAAAGCAAGTAGGCCTTAGTTCTTGTTTTGTTCCTGTCTCTTCACACTAAAACATTCTTCCCTTTCAAAATTTCTGAAGAATGCATCTGAGACTCCCCAGTGGTCTGGCTTTCACTGCGCTGACTGGCTGCTGGTGTGGGTTTCTAATCTACCTGGGTGTCCAGGCACACACTGTATCTATGGTGTTAAATGCTTTGTGTTTATTTGCTGGTATACAATGGCAGATGAGTCCATGTGCTATGCACACCCTTTGTCCCTGTTGCTTGGCCTGTCTGCTTCAGATGGGAGAAACACAGGGGTGTGTGTCTCTGAAACGCCACCTCTCAAACCTTGTTCCTGCCATTTGCAGTGATGCTCACTGTGTAAAATCTGCCTTCAATGCTCCCAAATCTTTGTCAGGTCTTGAGGGACTGCTCAAAGGGAAGGAGAATGACTCGTACCCTTGCCCCACATGTAGATGCTGCAAATTTGCTACTGCCTAAAGCTTAATAAAGTTGCTCAAAAAAGAAGCCCCCCACTCCCTAGACAGAGCCAAAACCAGCCCCCAGGTGGAGGACGTCCCAGGTGTTCAGTCTCTTCCGAAATACTCATCTCCTCTCCATCTTTTGTGGATTCTGCCTTCTACCAAATCCTCCCTTCTCAACTAGGTACAAAACAAGCATTGCCATGAATATCAGTAAACACCACCTGATACTGGTGGTGGCTGGCTTGAGAGTGAGTATCGTTTCCACCAGTTGCCACCTGGAGCCCAAGTCAGAAAAATATCCCTTTATACTTACTAAAAGGCATCAGCCGTTGGAGGGATAAATATGCACTTAGTATATACAAAGAGCCTTGCATGAGCAACAAGGGAAAGTGTGGAGGGGTGGGAAACAGGGAGGAAGCCATCTGGTGCATTTCTTTGGGTATTTATTGAGAGCACTGTGTGTTCACAACCCAGTCTTCCATCTCTACTGAACAGTCGCTTCCTTCTGAACTGCACACAGAGTGAAAATACCTTGGTGCTTTTTATTTTTCCTTGAAACGACAGAGATTTAAGTTATAGACATATAGACACCTTACTTGTGATGTTTTAAAACAAATTCCGCAAAGGAATGCAACTACTGGTGACTGAGGAGCCGTGCTCAGTGAAGAACTTTAATGATGTTGGTCAAATTTTATTCCAAAAAAATCCCTTTAAACATCAGACTTTCAAATAAGTTATGAAAACCCAATCAGTGCAGCTGGACTATTTCCAAGATTAAAATGATAACACTCCAGAGCTAATTCACAGATTAAATCAATGTATCAATGTAACTGTGACATTTAATATGACTTTTGCTCTGTGTTTTTAAAGTTACCATGCTAAAAGAAATACTCAAAAAGTTAAAGCAAGGCTATGTGGCATGGTAATTATATTCCTTATTGTGAATTTGTTTCAATTTAACTTACATTGTGACCGCAGTTCCAGAATATATTGTTTTATAAGCAGCGATAATGATCAATTTCTCTTTTAAACATGCGCACTCGCTAGTTGCCTGTGAATTGCGCTATTCTAAAGGCTTCCTCAAACTTTCTGACTGGGTTTTGGGTTGAAGAGACACAGTTGTATTCCTCCCAAGAGTTTATCATTCATCACCTTATCACTGAGCCTCTAGACAAATGAGGCAGCTGTGACTTCATAGATGGGAAAAGCGAAGGGTTAAAGATAGAGAACTTGGAGCTACAGGAGTAAAATTAGAATCCACATCTTTTGATTCCAGGTCATGATTTTCCCATGATGCCATCTCTGAGAGGACCAAGATGACCAGAATGATGTAGGAAGACACGGTGCTAACAGTGACAACTTTGGTAACGACGAGAATCAAGTCACCATAGAAACATCCAGCATGGACTTCATTTTAAAATAATGATATCCTTAGAGAGAGTCAGTAGAGTTTTACTCTGATATCCATGGGTTTCTCGGTGGTAGCTCCCTGGAGCGCTCAGAGGGGTCCTAAGATCTTGAACAAGCTAGTCTTTTAGTGATGTCTGCCATGATCCACAGACAAGTGGCATTAGGTCCTAAATATATTTGGTGCCTACATTATATTTTCATTTTACATGAGTACAGTTGTTTACTTCAAAATTTTAATATTTTCCTTCCTGGGTGCACAAACCTCTTTGCAGTGAGATGTAGCTATGTGACCAAGTTTTACTCAGCATGGTGTGTAAAAGTGACATGAGTCCTTCCTGGGCCATGACTTTTAGTAAGTGGCTACTTCCCCATACTTTCCTTTTCCTTCTCTATAATGCCATTATCTTGTCATAGAGTGAGACAGGCTGATGTTTATGCTAAAGTATATCACGATATGGTATGCAGCCTACACATGTGAGGAACATAGAAAACCTACAAATAAGCAATTGCAACACAATGATATACAACAATAGGTATATGTTAGATGTTATGGAGGCCAAAATCAACCACTTCTGTTTGGATAGAAAACAGCAGAGAAAACCTGCAGAAAAGAGAAAACTTGAGTTGACATCAAAGTAGATTTGGAAATAGTTAGCAGATACTAGGAAGATAAGAGAGAGATAGCTTGGTATAAATGCCTGCCTGGCAAGCTCAAGGACATGTGTTCAATCTCCAGTACTGAATGCCTTGCTGGTCCCAGAACCCTGGTGCTCTGCGCCAACCATTGAAAGAAGGCATGGTGACACACAGTAATTCCAGTGCTGGGGTAGCATAGTGATTCTCCTGTGCAAAATAAATTAATAGATAAAGGATTAAATTTTTTTTTTTAAAAAAGGAGAAAAATATCTGGGGCAGAAGAGAAAAAGGATACTTAACAATACATTCCATGATGTGAGAGAGTTTTGTGAATGAAGAGGATTTCAAACATGGTTATGACATGCATTTGTGTATAGGAGTAGGAGGGCTTAGGTCGTGGAGGACGGGATGTGTCATGCTGCCATGGAAGAGTTCTGAAGGAAGGCACCAACTTGTACTTGGATACATCAAGTACCACCGGAGAGGACAGACTGCCCTTCAGTCTCTCCTTTCTAGTCTGGAGGTAGAGAACTAAGTACAGTGATGGTTGCAAATGCTTCATCCAAGACACCAAGGTTTTGCCTGTGGGAGTAAACAACCATTCAGTGTGTAGGAAATATATCAAGCACATAATGATTTGATGGAAATGGCTAATGAAGATGTGTGTTTGCTTTGCTTGATTTTGCCTGAAGGAAAGTGGAATATATAATTCTACTTAGTAAAATAGGAGATTTTTAAATAGGAGTATGGTTTGAGGAAAAGCTTCACTCATCTTTTTTTTTTTTAATTGTCGGTGTCAAAAATTGAACTCAGTACCTTATTCTTGCCAGGCAGGCACTTGTGCCACTGAACTATATCCTTGGCCTGGTATGAAGTAAATCTGGGTAATATGATTCTGAGCATCAAAAATGAAGCATGGGGTCGTAGATCTTGTAGGGAATTATGTACCCATGTACACTGGCTGCAAGAGAAGTCAGGCAGAGAGAGAATAGGAGAGGCCTGAAGGAAGAGCTCTGAAGATGTCAGAGTCTCAGTGAGAGAAAGGAAATGCAGAAAATACGAAGTATGTTGTAGATGCAGGAGAAAAGCCAGGAACAGATGCTGCGGTGGAAGCTGATGAGAAGAGAATGTTGAGGAAGGGGGAACAAGCAGCATTTCGACTGCCAAGCATTGAGTCCTCAGGGTTTCTCGCCTTCGTTGTGAGCAGAGCTGGTGAGGGGGCTCCCTTACATTCTATGGGGAAACCATAGGGGCCAGGAGTCTCCTTAGCCCATACAGGTCTTGGTGAGGTCACTTTAATCAGTGATGACAATTTTGACTATCAATAGTGAGGAGGCTAAAGTTAACTCTTCACAGTAGTGTTGCAGACCAGGATGAACCAGTCTGCACATGTAGCAGGCTTTCTGGTATCCAGGTCACCTAGGCTGCCTTGTCCCTCATGGTTATCCAGTCCTCTAATGATCTCCTCCGCACTCCCAAGAAAATCACTTTCCCTTAAACAAACCAGTATAGCATTTGACAAATTATACCTACAATGAGACAGATAGGTGGGTAAACTTAGGTTCAGTGAAACAGATGTAATTCAAGGTTACAGTCAGGGCACAGATAGGACTAGGTCTCACGACACTTTTTCTGCTGTGGAACTCTTAAAAGAATACTAATTGTGGTAAAATATGCAGCATGATAAAAGTTTTTATCTGAGCCATGTTGCCTGTATGTTTCAGTGGTGTTTATTCCACTAGTTCCTACAACTCTTTGCACTTAAGCCAAGATAGCTTTCATCATTAGGCAACTGTAGTAGATACTTTTGTAGATTCCCTTTGATATCTATTGTCTCCTTCTCTTTTATGGGAAAAGGACTCTTCTAAATCAGGCAACTTTTAATGAGGCATGTAGCTACGCAGAATAAGTCTGCATTCTGAGACATCTTTAAAGGCAGATGTAGCCAATAGATGTGAAAAGATATGATCTGGGTGGCCTTTAACTTGAGCCATTCAAAGGGAAGAGAAACCCTTTTTTCTTTTCCCCAGAGAAAGAAGTGTGAGCCATGACCATGCTGTTGAAAACAAATATCTATGAAGGAAGGCAAAGCAAGACTGAAAAGTTCCCTGACCATTTCATGACATAGAGCTGCCATAATAATATGGATCATTAAACAATAAACCATATCATTTAAGCCACTGACATTTTGGGTGAGTCTGCTAAAAAATCTGAATCAGAGCTGGAGAGATAGCTCAGCAGTCTAAGTGCCCACTTGGCAAGAGCAAAGACCCAAGTTTGATTCCCAGCACTGCATGCCATGATATACCAGGCCCACCACTAAAACTGGGTGGGATTATCCCTGTATTTCCAGTGCTGGGGAGGCTGAGACAAGAAGATCACTACAAGTCTGAACTGCACAGTGAGACCCTGTACCAAAAAACAAAAAACAAAAGCAAAAAAACAAAAACAAACAAACAAAAAATATATACAAACTTGAAGTGCAGAGACTGGGATTCAATCATCCCCTGCACCACCATGCCACCCCTGCCCTCTGGGTGCACTGAGCCGACCACTGAAACCAGGCATGGTGGCACATGCCTGTAATCCCAGCACTAGGGAGGCTAAAAACAAGAGGATCACTATGATCCTCCTGTTTTTAACTGCACAGTGAGATCCTGTGCCGTGGAACCCTGTACCAAAGCTGTACAGTGAGACTCTGTACCAAATGCATAAAATATGGTTGGAACACAGATGCAGGAGCTTCAGTCCACAGCCATATAGCCTAGTAGCTTTGGGCCAATGGTGGTACTAAGATTGTGGCACCAAAGGTGCCCACAGAAGAAGATTTGCCATCTGAAGTGGCCTGGAAGCAAAGAGAGATAGAAGAGGTTGGGGGTCCCTATGTACCCCTCAAAGACACACCCTCAGTGACCTAACTTCTTTCCTGGAGGCCCCACCTCTTAAGATTCTAGAATACTCAGTAGTGCTACAGGCTAGAGATCAAACCTTTAGCTTGTTGCCTTGGGGGAACAAGTAGGATTCAAACTAAAATAGTTCTCCGGCCGGCCAAATAGCTCAGTGGATTAAAGCGCTGGTTTAGGCAGCCGCAGCACCCGTGATTTGATCCCCGCGTGCTGTTCCTCAATCTCCAGCGTGCAGTACTGCACCAGCCCTTGGGGCACGCTGAGACCATGATTGGGACTGGGCATGGTGGCACAGGCCTGTAAACCCAGCTCTTTAGGAGACTGAACAGAGGTGGATCACTACGAGTCCAATCTATGTAACGAGACCCTGTAGACCCTTACTAAAAGATACAAAAGCAAAGCAAAAGAAAAAACAAACCAAACAGAAATAGTTCTCAACATTGATTCATTCATTATTGATATCTAAAATCATTTTAAATTGTATCACATCTTAATTTATCAGTGCATCTTCTGTATTCATCTACATCTGTTTTCATAACTAACTGCTGATTTATATCAACCTGCTGGCTTTTCCCCCTGGGTTAGTCTCATCATACATATTTCAGCTTTTCGGCATCAAAGTAATTTTTCCTTCAATCGGTTGAAGATACTGAAGAGTTTCAATTTTTTTTTTTCCTCTGAAATAAAAATTAGTAATTTTTGTAGTTCTGGCCCATTCTGGATTGGCTTATTTTCACATAGGCTCACTTGTGTTTTCTTTTCATCTGTACAATAACCTGGAAATAGAGCAGAAAACAAAGTGTGTGGCTTCCTTTCCTTCTGTTCACTGGTATGATCTTTGAGTTCTTTTTTTCATCAGAAACGCGGAAATGTAGGCAGAAAGGTTCAAGTTCATTGCTTACCTTCTAGACGGCATTTCTCTGTCACACCTCTGCTTCTTTGAGATGACTTATCCTGTCATGCTGTGATAACATAAAGTACCCGGAGCATGGGAATAAGGCTCAGTGGCCAAAGCCTGGCAAGTGCAAGCTCCTAAGTTTGATTCCCAGTCCAAAACAAGTAAATAAAAAGTAACAACTGGAATCCCAAACATGGGACAGTCAATTAGAGTCCATATAGAATCTTCTCATCTTTTTTTTTTTTTTCTTTGATTTTTCAGGTTCTGACAGTTTTTGTGTCACATTTGGGGAAGGGTGAGTATTTTTTATAGTACATTCAAATACTTTTTTTTTTTTTTTTTTTTGCTTAAAATTTTTTTTCCCCCTTTTCAGTTACCAGTTAGTCCTCCCAGATTCTAACCTTAAGTTCTCCATATCAAGTATTTTTGGAATTTCTGTGAGTTTTCCTTGCATTCTGTTCTATTTATTTATTTATTTATTTATTTTTTAACAGCAGTTTTTGTTCAAAATTAGATGATGCTGCTGCATTATGGCAACCAGCCAGGATGGCATTTTAACTTGGGACTCTCTTATGGCATTATTTATATCAGTGAAAAAAGAAAATATTTTAAATACCCAGCAGTAGAAGATAAGCAAAATAAATTATGGCATATCTTTCTGAAAAAGTGCTTCCTAATCATTAGAAATTGTACTGTCAAAGCATATTTAATGGCACACAGAAATATCCGCAATTTATCCTTTTGTTAAAAAAAATTACACCACAGTTGTACATTGTGGTTCAAATTACATAAGGCAACCTGAAAAGGTAAGCAAAACAGATAGGAAAAATATATAATAGAGCATTGTTTTGTTTTGGTACAGTATCTTGATATGCAGTTCAAACTCTGTGATCCTCCTGTGTCAGCCTCCCCTGTAACACCATGGCCTGTTTGGGGGCCGGCACAGCGTGTCCTGGGTTCTGAGGCCAGCATAGCGTATAGTACCACGGATCAAATTGGGTTCTTGTGCTTGCCAGGCAGGCACTTAGACTGCCAAACTATCCCCCTAGACTGTACACATTTGGAAGCAACAGCCATGTACGTGGTAGCACGAACATTGTTAAAAGAATAGAAGTTTTTCTAGATATCATCATAAAGAAACGCAACTCTGAGGTGCAGAAGCATCTCTGAGGTTCAGCTAGCTAACAGTTCAGAAGACGTGATCAACTGCAAGTGCCAGATTGAACGCAGGAAAGTAAGAACTTCATCTTGCTTCCTTTGCCCCTCGGATATGTCATATACATTCACTGTAGAAAATTAAAGACCTAAAAATACTGTTCTATGGAGCACAATGTTGTTGGGAACTTCCCCGCGAAGCCCATCTATCATCGCAAGGACAGCGTCTGCCCTCGTGCGCTTTAGCGGAAGTGATTTGTCATTGCTTCCCCTCTGTGGAAGAAGGACGCTAAGGGCTGCGAGCCCTGTCTAAGGCCGTTTGTTGGACAGCAACACCTAGTGATGGAGATTGCTGGTAGCTTCTAAAGTTGTAATGGCTCAGACCCGGGAGCAGGCTGGTTCTTACTAGTCTCACCTTCTCCATGTATGCATGGCTGATGCTAGAAAGGCCTGGGGCCAGCCCACATTTGGGAGAAGGCGTCTTTGTGGAGAAGCCAAGGCTGAAAGTTGAGATCCATCTGCTGCAGATTTGCAGGAGATCTGTTGCCTCTACTCCTGTTTTGTTTTGTAAGTTAGTGGCCTAGTAAAGATGTCTGTGCCTGGATGGCATATGGGGCCAGCCACGGGACCTAAAGGATACTTGTCTTAGGTTTACAAGGAGCTCAGAAAAAAGGAATCCTTTTGTCCTTCGTAGAATTGCTGCATTTAACAAAAACACAATAGAAACCCTGTAATGTACAGTTCAATCTGAATTTCAATAACCTATTAGTAGGGCGGAAGAGGTAGCTTGGCAGCCTAAGCTCCTGGCCAGTAAGTGCAAGGACCTGGGTTTGATCCCTGATACTGCATGCTGTGCCAGCCCCAGGCCCTGCTAGCCACTGAAACAGGATGTGGCGGTGCATGACTGTTATCCCAGCTCCTGGGAGACTGAGACAGGAGGATTGCTACAAGTGTGGGCTGTGTAGTGAGACCTTATACTGAATAAACAAATTAATTAAATAAATAAATTTTTAAAACCTAGTAACATAAATACATTTCATGTAGGGCCAGCCAGATAGCTCAGTGGATGAAAGCACCTGCTGCGGCAGACACAGGGTCCAGGGGTTCAATCCCCAGCCTGCCATGCTGGTCTCAAACCCAGGGTACACTGAGACGACAAATGAAACCTGGCATGGTGGTGTGTGCCTAGAATCCCAGTGCTTGACAGGCTAAAAACCGGGAAGGATCCCTACAAGTCTGATCTGTGTAGTGAGACCCTGTAGAACCTGCCTTGAATACATAAAAGAAAATACGTCCCATGTAATATTTGGGATTTACTAGCTAGTGTACGTTGTTTTGCAGAAAATACATAAACTACTTTACATGTGCATATTTATTATAAATATTTGTTATATCACAAAGATTTTATTATAGTTGTAAGCCTATGTACTCGTTATATTGAGTATTTTGGAGGGTTAGACTTCCAATATATAATATTCAGCGCACACCTATACCTATCATTTGGTGAAATTCAAATTAATGGAGGGTCTTATATATTATCTGGCAGCTATACCAGGTAAACTTAGAGTTCACAGAAGAAAAAGGTTTGACCTAAGTGCTCACCTCCCTCACCAACCTGGCCTAGTAACCAAATAACAGCAGGTACTTAGCCTTCTTGTGTGATGGTCATTCAAATGCCGTCTTAATACAAATCACCTGACCACCTGTACGCTAAAGTCATTTTTCTCCTTGAGATTTTTCCAACTTTCCCCAAAAGCATGAGGGTGAGGGTGGAGCTGGTTCTTTTGCACGCCCCACGAGCAACACATCTCCCTGGATCACTAACTGTAGAAAATACTATCACAGTTCCTCTGCATGGAAATTAAGCGCATCTCTAGGATTACCTATCAAATTCAGCCAGAAGCTCAGGAAAGCAGTTGTAATTTGTACTATGCTTGGTGTTCATATTCTTATATCAATGACAGTTTAGAGAAATGATTTTGCTCTCTAAAACAAAAGGATTTTCAATAAAAAATGCTGTTTTATAAAAGATAAGGCCCCCAAATCATCACAACAGGTTAAGGGAATTTATTTCATGTTCTCCAACTTGGCCTATTTGTCTGGCTCTGTGCAAAGGCTTTGTGTGCTGCTGGTATTCAGCTGGGGAAGTTGTGTGTGAGCTATTGCTCTTCTCCCAGGTGAGAACAGGTGTACACCACTTTAAATTTCCCATGAATCTGATTGCATCATTTGTTATATTATCCAACATAATGACATGAAATACGTAAATAATAAAATGCCAGTTGCCTGCTGAAAATTTAAAGTGGCAGCTCCTCTTTCTTCTGGGGAGAGGATGCTGTCTGTTGATGGAGATTTCATCAGTGAAAAATGTCCCCCACGCTGAAGAGAGCCACAGGGGAGAATTTACTCTTCTGGCTGATAAAGTGAGCTCAGCCCAGTCAGGCCGACATCGCCCCATGTTGTCTCTGCAAAACTGCCATCTCTTCTTGCAGTTACTACATGCTTGATGAAGCAGGGTGACATCAAAGTAAACACTGAAATTATAAGGCCGGGGAGGAAATGTATGTAAAGGTCAAGTGTAAGAGAGGCTGGACTATTTCCCACCATTTGTTGCTTGTTTAAATATATATTCCATTACTTTTGTTTGCTTTTTTATCCAGGCATCAACTTGAAATGCGTTAGCGGAGAGGAGAAGCTATAGTGTGGGGAGGGGTACAAAGGCCGAGTATGCTGATGAGCAGGTTTCTCCTTTATTTGGGAACTCAAAGCAGAAGTGTTCAGACCCAATTCAAGGTACCCATTGTTTTGTTACTAAAGTTCTCTAAAAGTCTAGAAAACTTTCCCAGAGTTGGGTGACGTCATCAGCAGATTCCTGTCTTTAGTTCATTCTAAACAAAATGAACCACAGTGTTTTATTGAGTTGATTTTAACCCAAGCATGTACTAAGCATCCATTCCGGAAACTTTGAGTGAGGAACAGAGAATTTAAATACAGTTTGATGAGTAAGGTATAGTTTGTATTCCTAAAGCCATTATATATAGTTTTATAGATTAGTCTAATGTGAACCTAAGATTTTAAATCTGTGACATCGTTTACAATTTTATAAATGTTAAAAATTGGCAGAAGGATCGATGTGAGTTCGAGACCAGCCTGGGCTACAAAAGAGAGCTCAACGCCAGCCTGCACTGCATAGTGAGACTTTGTCTCAAAAAATACAAAAAAAAAAAAAAAAAAAAAAAAAAAAAAAAAAAAAAAAAAAAAAAAAAAAAAAAAAAAAAAAAAAAAAAAAAACAATTGTAACTATTCACCTCTAAATTTTTTAAAGAACAAAAGGTATACATTTCAGTGAGCATTCTTTAACCATTGGAACAGAAGTGACAAGGGAAGACAGCTCACTAAATGTCTCTTGATGGTAATATTATAGCTTGGTAATATCAGGGAAAAAAATTATAAAATGTAACATAAGAATAAATAATGCATTGACCAACCCATAGTTTTCCTAACCGATGTTGTTGGGTTTCTAACTCTGGATTGGCAAAGAACAGATGCATTCTGGGGGCTCGGTGTATAGGACTTAACGGGAGATTTGGCTGTGGAGCAATTGCTGGTGTGCTGGGTAAAGGGCAGATGCCAGGACTGTACACAGTTCCGAGACCTGCCAGTTCCAAGTATTATCTGCTTATGAATTAAGAATGCATTTTAATGGAGCTGTGCTAATTTGCCTAAAGGAATGAGAGTGAAAGGCATAGGAAAAGAAAAAAAAAAATCCTTCCAGATTGGTGAAACACTGCTGACCTCAGCTCTGTCAGTTGTAGTTGAATATGTATGTGGGAGGAGAAAACATTATGTATTTATATTGTTACCATTCTGGGCAATCTTCTGGGTGATGCACCATCTGACTATACGTATTGGATCTAAAACATCATTTGCAACAAAAATGAAAACTGAATTTTTGAGATGTTTATTCAGAACTTACATGATAGTGTCTTATGCCTGACTTTCTTATATGAATATCTCTTCTTCTTCTGTTCTGTCTCTAACTTTTCCTCGCTTCCACTTTAAACAACTTCCTGTTTGGCATGATGACAGAAATGTGTTTTAAAGTGGCCATGGCTTAAAAGTAAGACTCTGGATTCAGAAATGTACATAATTGTTCCCCTAAAATTGAATGCTGACACAGAATTCCATTAGAGTTATTTATGTGCATGCTTTATCTCACTTATGTTTGTTTCTGAGGGTATGGATTTTATCTTATACTTCCACGGATGCTCTCCTGTGCTACTAGAACAACATATGCCTACCAAGTGTTAATTGTATAAATGAATGATTTTAGAGAATTGTTCACAGTCCAGTCAAAAAAGATGCCATGTATCTTGAATAGATTGGCAATTTTTTAGAACAACTAAGAAAGAGAAGGATCAATACTCATGTTCCCCAAACAAATAGTGTTTCTAGTTCTAAATCTGCTTAGTTAACTTCAATTATAATATCACAGATTTCACTCTTGTCACCAATATGGTAGTTTGTACCACCAACATCAACCCAAGTGTGTAAAATGAACTGACCTTTTCCTTTAAAACCCAGGATCCACCTAATACTGATACTTCTATTTGAAGAATTCATAGAGCATAGTACGAATAAAGATTTGTAAGCCTGGTTTTGATACTAGGGTGATAGAGGCCAGGTCACTAAAAAATAGAATAGCTAAGCCATTGTATATGGAATCTCAGGCTTGTTATTTGCCATCAATTGACCTTGGGTCCCACTTACCTCCTTTATAAACGAAATGATAAGCATGAGAATTAAATTAGCTAAATGCACACAAAGTATGTGACAGACAGCAAGAATTTGCATATGACAAATTTATAGAATACTAATGAAGATATGATCGTCTTTCCTAATGGAAGTTGCAAGGATATTTCGAGCAAGGCCTTAGCAAATGAGGAGCTTACTTCATAATTTCCTTTGTTTTACACAGAGTAAACAGCAAAGACAAAAATATACACATGTATTCAGAAACTGAATGAAAATGTAGATATGCATATCATCTATATACGAGCCACAGGTCATTCCTACAGCAGATAAAGACTGCTAGGAAGACATTCAAACCCAAGACCTTGTACATAGCATAGAATCCATCTCTTGACTTTCTTTTCTTTTTTATTTTTTTGGAGTTTAGGAAAGGGACTACAGGGTGTTCAGTGTCTCCCTACTAGATCGACTCTAGTGATCCACCTATTTACAGCCTCCTAAGAGCTGGATTTACAGGTGTATGCCACCATGCTCAGTCTCAATTGACATCTCAGGGTGCCCAAGGGGGACAGCAGGCACAGCAAGCTGGGGACAGAAGCCCCAGCCCCTGAGTCTGCTTGCAGGCACTTTAATCTGCTGAACTATTTGGCCGGTCTATCTCTTGACTTTCAATGACTGAGTCTTTCAGTAAATACCAATCTTTCTAGAACTAACATATAAACTTCCAACAGTTTTTGGTGTCTCCCAAAGAAGTTTACATCAGTCTGCATATTTCTGGGTATAGGATTCTTATTCTGTCTCTTGAAAGCCGTGAGCCTACCTGATCTGGATGAGTGTGAGATCCCTCTCAGCATGCATCAACCATGAGGGCAGATGTTGCTGCCAATATTTTTAGACAGAATTCAGGGACCTGCTAAGAATTCCAAGCAGCTGAGCACTGCACTCTCCATATAGGCAATTAGTCATCCCACAGACATATCTTTAAATGCCCTAGTATGGAGTTGGTTCGTCTTGATCTTGCAATTCTAACATCAGCTGATTGTAGACGGTTATTTAGTAATTGTGAGTTTAAGAAGTGCAGTGGGGTCCATTTAGAGTGGACCAACCTATTTATAGCTCGGAAGCCCAGAATTACTGCCATGCTTTGGGAAAATTACAGCTCTACTTATAATGACTTACTGCTTTCTATGTGGGGGGGGGGGGATAACAACTATTCTTTTTATTTACTCTGTAGGATTTCTATGATTAGCATAAAATGCTCAATAGCCTATAGCGGCTTAGCATATGTATTCCATAATATATGGTAGGCACATTTTTGTTGAGTTATTAAAGGGATGAATGAATGAAACCAGGTGGACGATACCTTTAAATTGTATCTCAGAACACAAGGTTGCATTGGTTAATATGTAAAAAATAAAAATGAAGAAATAGAATCCCCAAATCTTCTCTAGAAAGGTTCTTGGGCAGGCCCTGGACTAGTCCTTGAGCCTAAGTTGAAGCTATTGTCGCTTTTGGCTCTAAACTCCTGTAGTCCAGATTCTAGTCTGGCTGGTAAGGAAAAAAACATAAAATCGTCCCTCCCAGTGTGTTCTCGGAATGGAACTATTTTGCTTCCCATTTGAAGTATTGCAAATCATCTTTATTTTTTAATGAAAATAATTGTTCCTTTCATGGCCTTCTGCCTTCCTAGTTGTTCCTTCTGTTTCCCCACTGCATTTTGCTGGCTTATTTCTCATGCTGAGTCATTTTTTGTTTGGGTCCCTGCCTGTAGTGTGGGAGTCAGAAATGATGCCTTGTTCACTGGGGATCCTTCACACCCCTCGCACAATGCTGTACACGCACACTGGAATCCCTTCTTCTCAATCCCAGTGCTGTCTGTTTAGCAGTCATCCTGGAATAATGGTTCCACCCTAATTTGTGGATTTTATGAAAAGCCACTGCTGCAAGAGCCACTCACTTTCTTCCCCTCTCTTCCTAGGCCCTGGCCACGTGGGCACCTACTGATTCTGCAAAGCTGCCAAGTCTACCCCGACTTCCGGGACCCAGTCTACTTCCTGAGGTGCCCATGCAGGTCTCTGCTCTAAAGCTGGATCTCAGAGAGGAATTTCTAGGCCATCTCCCCACCTCTAGGGTTACTCATTTAGCAAGCATTGTCTCCTTTTGGCTCCACTATCTGATATGATGCTAGTTTTGAAACGATTTGTTTTGTTTCTTTCCCAGTAAAGAATTAAAGCCCTGAATGCACCGTGTCTGTGTTGCTGTTTCCTCCCCTGCCATCAGCTGTTATAGGGCCTGGCATATGGGGGGTGCTTATTAAATACTTGTGGATAACCGAAATGGCCTCTCTCTCCCTCTACCCACAAGATCTCGGTCCCCTGCTCTCCCTTTCCACCCCATCCTCCCAACCTTCTCTCCCATTGCCTGGAGAATACTTTGGCCATTGACCATCACCCAGAACTTTAATGAAATAACAGGTACCATATTTTCTCTTTGCTGCCTGCAACACTATCAACTAGAAGCTTCCTAATCATGACATTCTTCTAGGGCTAAAAATAGAAAGTATAATCTGTAAATAAGTCAAGATTTTATTTTGTTAGGGATTTATAGAAAAATTCTTTGAAACTTTAATGTGATGTTATTGCTAGATATTACATGACTATAATAATGGGAACGGAGCTGAAGGCATACCGGAAACTTGCCAGTTTGTGGAATAAGAGCAAGCTAATAATAATTATTATGAGACTACATCAGCACCGACACTATCTTGGGTTCTATATATAGAGGAAAGAAAAATAAATAGCTCATCATAAGACAAGGAAAATAAACTAATATTTAAAAAATAACTATAATCTCATGACATAAGAAAGTGTTTTGTGTGTCTTATCAGAACCAAAGCTTCTCACCCAGTGAGACTGTTCATAGAGTGCTTGAGTACAGAAAGGCCTCCTGAATAACTTATGGTGGAAGCATAAATAGAAACTGTTTTCCGACAGCATCCAGCTGCAGTTCTGAAGTTGGCTTAGGTGACCGGGGGCGTGGCTGGGCTGTCATTGATCCATGCATTGCCTACCCTTCCCCTGCTTGAGCTGTGTATCAGGTGGACTCAAACGTGTATTTCTCAGGTTCTGTTACCAGTAACTGACTTTCAGTTAGACTCTGAGTGGGGCTCCTGGCAGGAAACTGGACATGGAAGGCAGGAGAAGCCCTGTGTTTTCTCTCCAGTTTTTTTTTTTTTTTTTTTTTTTTTTTTTTTTGCTGAGGACTGTCTGCAGCAGCGGCTACATCTTCTGCCTGGATCCACCTCTGTGGAGGGAAGGGCTGGCGCCTCAACCCTGGCTTCATGACCTCTTCCATGTGTCTTTCAGATCCTAAAGATGAGAACAACTTCCTGCTGCTGTTCATGTCCGGCCTGCGTTTTTCTCTCCTATTTTCCTTCTTGTTCTTCCCGTACCTTTCCAATAACTTCCTACTATGAACTTCCCTATATTGAAAGCTCCACAGTTAATTCTTTTGTCCTGATACAGAAGAACTGATTGCTACAACAGACTACAAGTCATCAGTTTTGGAATTTTTAAGTGTAAATTTGTGAATCTATGGCCTTTAAAGAAGTTTTAGAGAAAGAAAATCCGACTCCACTCACTGAGACCACATTCTTTTCAGGTACTTTATATAATCCTTAGTGTTTCGCAGAAAAAAGTAATGGAAGTTTAAAAATGATGGATAATTAATCCATAATGAAACTGTGATTTAAAGGTAATGATGGGAATTTTAATCTTAAAAGACCCATTTAAAAGACGTATTTAATTAATAAAGGAACAAGGAAGGACACTGGAGGCTTCTAAATACAAAGATTCAACTGAAATTACAAACAAAAATAGCGTTCTCAGAAACCGACGATATTTGCCTATTCAGAAGATGGGGATGTTGAGTTTTGTCTGGCTTTACAGATCCTTCAGAACAAGTTAAATATGCAGTCAAATGACGCTCACCAGAACTTCACTGGTGAGTTAGGCAACTCTAAACAGTACGTGGAGGAGATTAGCAAGGAAGGATTTAAAAGGCTTCACGGATGACGTCAGCCGGAAAAGTCCCTAACAACACCACAAGGTACGGATGAGTGTTCCGATAGGAGATGCACGCTGCAAGGCAGAGAGGAAAGGGAATTAACAGTAGAAAATTAAAAGCCATCCAAACAAACATATCATTTTAAAAGTCAAATTTAACTAAACAGAGAATTCTCTCAAAAACAGAGAATTCAAGCTGGAAAACTTTGTTTTTAATATCCTTCCTTCCTTCCTTCCTTCCTCTTTTCTTGTATCTTAGCGAAGGGTCTACAGGGTGTTCAGGGTCGCACTACTAGATCTGACTCAGAGCGGTCCGCCTGTTTACAGCCTCCCAAGAGCTGGGATTACAGGTGCGCTCCATCACGCCCAGTCTCAATCGCTATCTCAGTGCACCCCAGGGGTGGGACCCACATCACACACCGGGGATCAAACCCTGGCGTCTGCGCTCTGCCTAAGCAGGCGCTTTAGTTTACTGAGCTATCTGGCTGGCCATGAAAGGTGGAAAACTTTGGTTTCAACGTTGCTTCTCCTTTCCTCAGCCTCCCCGGATGATTTTAGATCTTCCGTTCTCAGGCTTTTGCAGCGTAATTCTTTTTTTTTTTTTTTTTCAGCATATTTCTTAAGACTCATGGACATTTTCCTTTTTATGGCTTCTTTTCTCTTGCAGCCCAGCAGCATGTCCTTAGAGTCTAACAACTGATCATTAGAAAAGACCAGGCACAAAAATATACTAAGGAAGATCTGACTAGAAACAATTCAAAATATTTCCCCCACTGCAGAGAGACGTTAACAGCACCAAGTATGAAAAAAGTCACTGATCTTTAAAAGAAACTCCAATACTTATTTACTATGTGTGGCAAGAGATCGGGTACAATGCTTAGCTTCTAGGTACGTCCCTCATGGTACTTTAAAGATCAGTACTAATAATAAACATTATATTTGCCATTATTTTTGCGGTTTCAAGGTGAACTCAAACATGTTGAAGGATACGAGGCAGCTCAGAGAATCAGCTGAACGCTAGAATATCTGGAATGAAGAACAATGCCCTAAGCAAAGATGAAGAATGACATGGGAGAGGATCTCACTAGACGGGCTTTGTGAGCGCAAGTGGACGACAGGGGCTGTTCTGCCTCTCACATTTCCACCCACTTCAAGGGCCACCCATGCGAGAAAAGCAACTGCGTTTCCCCATCCATGAAGCGCCTCCTACCTCAGGCCACTCGGTTGTGCTCAAAGTTTTGCGTGGGTGCATCACTCAGGGTAAATTTAGGACACCTCTTCAGCTGGAGGGGCCAGAGAGGTGGGTGTTTACGTACATCTCGTGAAGATGGGATTTGTTTAGAGAACTCTGAAGACAAGAGATGTCCGCTCAAAGTACTCACCTCACACAACTGGAGTAAGGCGTGCTTGAGGGGACGCACTATCGTGAAACACCCAGCACAGGCTACCCGTGAAGCAAAAAGAGGTTTATCCTGGCTGGTGATTTCATGGTGTAAGTCTGTGATCAGGCTGCACCACTGATTCAGGATGCTTGTGAGTGGGGTACAGGAAGGCAACAGCATTCGCCAGAGGGAGAACTCACATCTCAAACCAGGAAGGAAGATGGAGGGAGGGAGAGAGAGAGAGAGAGAGAGAGAGAGAGAGAGAGAGAGAGAGACCATGGTCCCAAGTTCCTTTGGAGGGCCCCCCAGTGACCTAAGGACTCCTCTCTGAGTCCCACCTCTCAGGGTTCACTGTATTTCCTGATACTGTTGCCCCAGAAAGCAAATATTTACCATATAGACCATTGGGGGATATTCATCTAAATCACAATGTGCACATACAATCTTTGGTAGATGACACTTTTAATTTTTTTATTATTACTTTTAATTCTTGATATATGGTCTTGCTAAGCAGCTGGGACTCATAGGGATCTTCCTGTCTCAGCCACCCTTGCACTGGGATTACAGGTGTGCACGACTATGCCTGGGTTCTGGCTAGCATGGCACACCCGGGACTCAGGGCTAGCATGGTATATGATACTGGGGATCAAATCTGGGTTCTTATGATTGCCAAGCAGGTATTTAGACTGCTAAGCTATCTCCCCAGCAGAGGAAAAACTTTTTTTAAAAGTATGTTTTATCAAAAGCTATTAAAAGAAACTGGAATTGACCTGGAAACCTGAAACCAAGCACTGACTAAGGGCTTATCAATGAGAATTAGTTCAAGTATTAAGCACTCTCCTATGACTAACTCAGTATTTGCTTCAATGAGATCAGGAAAGAGACCTTAGCTCTTGGAGACCACAAGCTAGTTCACAGATAAAGATGAGGAAAGCATATATGAAGCTGCTGAAGGTTCATGTGACACAATGGAACCCTGGAAAACAGATTTTAGTTTGATATGAGACATGAAAGAAATCATGAGATTAATTTTAGATGAAGCACTGCTTACAGTAGTACATATCTGTTATGGTTTATGTGTAGTTGTCCCTCAAAGCCTCATGCAATCATGAGGCAGGGACTTCTGGAGTTTGAGACTTGACTCATGATCCATTAGGACGATGCATTTTAGTACTGATGGGACTATAAGCCTGAGTACTGCTGGACTTACTTGACTCATGATCCACTGGGATGATGTGTTTCAGTACTGAAGGGGTTATTGGGATTATGGGTGTGGCCTAAGGTGGATAGGCTGAGGCAGAGAGCCTGAATGTAATATAAAGGAAGACAGAGAGACAGACTAGCACTGTTGCTCTCTGCTCTCTTGGCTGTTCCATTGCCTTTGTCGCCATTGTTGCTGTTCCGCCACCACGAACTGCTGCTCTCTGCCATGTGCCTCTCTGCCTTGGAGCCAGCTGAGCATGGACTGAAACCTCCAGTAACTGTGAGCTAAATAAACCTTTCCTTCCTTCATTTTGGGTGTTGGGTATTTGTCCTAGCAACGAGTAAAAAGTAGCTAAGACAATTTCTATAATCCCAGCACTCTGGCAGACTGAGGCAGGAGGGCTCCAAGTTCAATTCAGTCTGAACAGCTTACTGATTAAGCAAACCCCTATGTCATAACAAAATTTTTTTTAAATGGGCCAGCGATGTACCTCAGTGCAAAGTATCTGATCCCCAGCGCATGTGCACAAGATATATCCTCCTTACAAAGAATGTTTAGCCTTGCATGACTCTGCTTTTGCCCACTTATTTCTAGATGAAAGATACTTTTTATTATTGATAAGTCACTGAATGGTATGTATGAAAAGGTCCTATTTTTAATGGTACCTTTTAATTTGCTCAAACAGATAACAAAGAAACCTAGACCCTAAGCTGCCATGCCTTTAGTTTTCAAACTCTTTTGAGAATTACATAGTACAGAAGATGATACTTTACTAATATCAAATAAGACAAGTGCTACTCTGCACAAATGCTTGGAGGTAGCTCAATCATCTTCCCTTCAGTGAGCAGATGTACTTATATTCTGCTTTGCTTTAGCATACGAAGCACCTCCAGTTTAAAATGCAGATGTTCTTGGTTGCAGTTGATATGCAAAATGTTATGAGATAGAAATTACTGTCATAATTAATAATAGGTAAAGGTTTTACCTTTGATATACTGCATTCTACACTTGATTGAGTACTTTTGATGATATTTGTTGTGCATTTCTAGTACCCTATTGGCTTGCTGGTTGTTTGTGGGCTTAGCTTAACGTCTGTTTTTATTAAGTCAAGGCTATTAATGCCTTTCAGACTTACTTTCAACTATTCGGTAAACCCATATGGTTTAAGTTTAAAGGAAAGTTACACTCTTACACATGAAAAACCACTTTTGTCTTCTTCATTTTGCTGTCCTTTAAAAGATGCTATGATTTATCAAGAAGTTGTCCAGGATACTGTACTGACAGGAGCCAAAATAAGAACAAAGACAATCTGGAAAACAGGCTTTCTTGGGATCAACATTTTTTGTTGTTGTTGTAAAATAAGGATTTCCTAAGTATCTGAGCTTGTCACAACTTAAAAATCTTGTTCGCACTCACACCAGGAAGTTACTCAGTATAACATCTTTGTGTAAATTGGGTTTCGTGACTAGGAGAGTCTGTTTTTACTTCTCTATCATCTTTCTCCCCTTTTCTGGACACAGTGTCCTACTTTTGCTTTTAGAAATATGTTCCCAGTTGAGTACAATATTGGTGAGACAGATAGGCAGCGTGACATGTCTTCTGCTGGCCAATGGGTGGTTTCATGAGCAGGGAGACCTAAGAATTCATCCCCTGGAATGTGAATATTGAACTTTATTGTTGAAAAGCTGAGCATAATGCATGTCAGTTATTATAACTATGTATGTCTAAGGAGCTTGCCCTTTGATTTTCTATCTAGCCATCCAGAGCTGTTGTGGTTTCTACTACTTTCCAAAGCATTCATTTTATTTTTTCCTCCCATTTAAAGGGCCATCTTATATCCTTTTAGTAAGATCATGCATTCTTTATTTTTCTTAGTTTCTTTAGTTTGCAACCACAAAGCTCTGACATGGAAATTGGACCATAGAGTAGAAGAGAGCTTGTCGCATCAGAAAATTATGTCCTATTGGGTATTGGTAATTAGGAAAAGATACCATAGCAAAACAGCTAAGTGATTGCCTCTAGATACCTGGGTTCATATGCCAGGAAACAAAGCTCTGGATACTGCATTTCAGTTCCATAAAACAAAGATACAAGACATTCTGGGACTGGGGTAAGTTAGCATTAGTTTTTGCCTTCAAGATGAGAGAGTGAGAACTCTTGCCTCAAGGCACCAAATAAAATCTAGGCTGTACTGATCATCATCCACAAAGAAATCTCTTGCCTCATACCCATAGGGCCTAAGATCATCAAAAGACAAAGCCTAGAGTTAGTGTCACCAGACTGCTGGCTGAATCATAATGATAATTGAATTCACAGTCATGGAAAGCCCTCTGTATGAAGGTTGGATGGTGAACTGACTCCTGACACAGCATCACCAACACCTGTTCTCAACAGGACTAGTACGAGAAATTTGGAGTCAGAGCTAATACCATAGTTGTAGAAAGTTGGTAATTTCTTACCTAAGGCTAATTTATGGGGCTACATTTCAATAAAAACAGTGACTGGTTTGAATTCCTATCTTTTTTAAAAATTACTTTTAATAAGAAATACCAATACGATAGTTTCAAAACACTTTAGTAATGCATTTGCAATAATTGACACATTGCATAGTGTTGTCCTCATAGTAGTTATACAGAGCACAGGGTATAGAAATGATAAATTTTCTAATCGATATTGGTAAGGAAAGAAAAAAAAAGAAAAAAATTCTTCTCTTTGAACTGAGAGGAAGTAGTTGTATACATAGTCCAATGTTCCATAATTACATTGGGTTATCAGTGAAGCTGGCAGTGGTGGAAGCTGTTGATTTAAGCCTCTTACAGCTCATCATACTCATCTAGTTCTGTGTTTTATGCCTCATAGTTAAGCTTTTCTGCTGGGTGATCAAGGGCAAGTTAAAGCAAGACCTGTATAACAAAACATTCATCTTTTATATCTTCCAAGGTCAAACTCTATCATTAATGTGTTAACCAGAAGTCATAATTAGCTGTGGTTCTAAAAGTTTCCTAGACTGGTGGTTGCCAGCAGAGACCTGATGCTTTCCTTGGTCATAGCCAATGAAAGGCCAGGCATCCTGTGACATCATGTAGGTCAGTGGCTCTCAAAGCATGGTTCCCTGATCAAGAGCATCAACATTCTGCAGGAATTGCTTAGAAAGGCAGTCTGAGGAACCAGGAGTGGTGGGGCACGCCTATAATCCCAGCGCTCAGGAGGCTGAGACAGGAGGGTTGCTACAAGTTCCAGGCAGTCTGGGTGATACAAAAGTGTGCACAAGGCCAGCCTGAACTGCATAGCAACACACTAACTCAAAAAAAAAAAAAAAAAAAAAAAACCCAATCCATTGAGTCAGAAACTCTGGGACTGTGGCCAAGAAGGGTTTTAACAAGCCCTGGGTGTGATTCTGATGCATGTTCAAGTTTAAAAACCACAAATATCAAGGGAAATAATGCAAACACTCAGGGCCGGGAGTGCTGCTTGGCTGTCCACCCCCTCCCATCCCTCTTCTTTGTACAGGCCTGAAGCAACCTCACATTGGAAAGAATCATAGACAGAACTGTTCTGGCTCCTTTCTGTGAGAGGGAAGGATGAAAACTTAAGTCTCCTCTGACCTCTGAGAGCAGGATCTCATGATGGCAGAGACCTGGCATATCAGTACCCATCCGCCTGGGTATGACCCCAGCTCTGCCACTTATGAGCTCTGTGATCTGCTTAACTTCCATTTTTCTTAATTTCCCCTATAAAAAAAGGAGGTATTAGTAGTGGTAATTTCTAATAAGATTAAGACAGACGAATTAAACAAAACTCTGGGATGTTATCTAGAGCATATAAAATGCTTTGTAGTTTGTTATACAAAATGAGAGAAATGCCGAACGATGCCTTAGTTTGCCTTGGTGTATTCATGCTCAATGATTATGCGTGTCTTGTAGATCATTACCTCAATGGTCTAGGCTGCTTCTTGTCAGCTCTGTTCAATGTACCTGTGTAGAGCACAGAGGGTCCTTTTGTGGCCTCTGAATTAGGCTTCCTAGGGCTTTTGTGACAAGGTACAATGAACTGAATACAATAAAAATTTAAATCAGTCATAATTCTGGAGATTAGGAGTCCAAAATCAATGTCAATAACAGCTGCATTCCCTCTGAATCTTTTGAGAATTTTTTTCCTTGATTATTCTTTTCTTTTGGTAGTTTGTTGGCTATGCTTGGCATCTCTTGGCTTATTAGATGTATCATCCAATCCTCCACCTCCAAATGGTATCCTTCTCTGTCCCTACCTGAGTTCCCTCTCTTTTAAATAAAACAGTCCACCATACTCTTGTATGGCCTACTCTTAATTTAAACCTGAAGTAAACTTACTTCCAGTAATGGTCATGCTGAGTGGTAGGGCTTAGGACTTCGAAGTATCTCATTTTTGGAGACACAGTTGAACTTATTTTTGATTCAGCACAGGGTCTTTCTATGTAGGCCAGGCTGGCCTTGAACTACAGTAGTCTTCCTGCTTCAGCCTTCCAAGTGCTGGGATTACAGGCATGCACTACTACACTTGTCTGGAGACACAGTTTGATTTATAAAAGCACTTTAAAATGCATCTAAAATCTGTTTGGACAGACAATTGCTTTTCATTTTGCCACCACTCTACCTTGTATCACATCTAACATACTTCATGCATTTAAATGACATGTATTTCATTTCCACTAGACTATGAATGTTGACTATATTGGGATGAGAAAAAGACAAACAATTTTATAAAAGGCATATACAAAAGGAATCAGAATCCTTACATACAGAAACTGTCCTGTCCATATTTGGATGCTACTGACAGTATCAGATGTTGAATTTTTTTTCTTTTTAAGAGCACATATTTTGGAGCCAAATTTATTAGAGGCTACATTACAGCTCCACTGTTGCATAAGTGTAACCTAAGCATATTTCACCATGTTCAAAATGGAGAAATTAACCTCCAATACATAGATTTGATCAGTAGAGTTAATCAGATAGAATCATATGTATAAAGTAGTTAATATTGTTATGGCATAAAGTAGGTGCTCAAAAAATGGCAGCAAAACAGCAGTTAAAATGCTAGCAGAAGCTACTAGTAGTTGGTAGTTATTCCTAAGCAAGCATTAGTATCAAAATGGCCCAAACTGTACATTTACCATATATTCTGGGTTTTGATGCTTATATACAGTATTCTTACTATCTCTTTGTTGATTGTCCATTTAATTTGACACCTTTAAGAAAGCAAGACCTTACTACATAGCTGTCCTCTCATCACAAGTCCTGTCTTGCTCTTGGCATAGATTGACCCTGTTTGTGACCAGTGACCCTAGAATACTCTTTGAAAATTCATTCCATCTATTTTTTATATTCAGTGACATCTTCTGCATGTTCTTAGCATTCAGACTTCATGTATCCCTGGGTCTGTGTTTACATTATTTGCTCACCCCTAGAGAAGAAAGCCAAAGAAAGATTAATTCATAAAAAATAAATGGTTGTTGAAACTCTTCAAAGCCTTGATTTACTGCATAATTAGTAGACAACACTAGAAAACAGAATATCTTTCTGCTGTGAATTAAGTAAATTGATTAATTCATTAATTACGTATGATAACACCATAGATAGCATAATTGCACCACTGGTTAACAAAACACAGCAAAAGAATCAAACATGTTTTCAACATGGTCAAAAATTTAATTTACAGTGTTAGGCCTTTCAAAATCCTAATTAAGACACACATTTTTGAAGGAAAGTTGTATTACTTAGAATGCACACTATAATTAATAATAATCTTCTTTTTCTCTTAGAATTTTATCCGAGTCAGAAATCACTCATTCATTCAATAAATACTGGTAATATCTTCCATGTTTCATGTATTTTATTATTAGCAGTAATAATTCATGTATGTAGTACATAATGAATACATTCATTATAAATTGTAAATTCATTACTACATGTACACACCCCAGCATAATTCTTTTTACATCCCCTTGTCACCACCCACCAGAAAACTCTTGGTTCAGCACTTTCATAAACACTGTGGATATAATAGTGAACATGTTAGATAAAGAACTATGCTCTTGTGACAAGAAACTTCTTTCAATGTTGTGAACAAGAGTGGAGACAGAGAACAAACAAACAACCAATAAATAAACCACTTTTAGGCTGTAATAGAAGCTGAAGGAAATTAACAGGGTATTATGAAGAAGATAATTTGGGAACTGGATTGGTTAGCCACTTCTTATATGGTAAGCAAAGTGGACAGAAATCTGATGAATTCAACTATATAAACTATATCAAAGTCAAGAATTAGCACATACAAAGGTCTTCTGAGTTCTTTTCCATCTTGCAAGATGG